>PVJX010023847.1:0-28775 GCA_004027295.1 Dolichotis patagonum | reverse complement strand
CACATTGTGTCTCATTGGAATTTGAATATGTGTGATAGTTCAAACAAATTTTTTTCTTTTTTTTTTTATCAAAAATGAGATATTATAATACTCATTGATCATTTTCTGTTATTCAGTTCAGAAAGCCCTGGAATTCTTTCACTATATGCATGACTTTATACTATTGTGTTATGTTTGATATTATTGTAATTGAAACTATTCTCAACTATAGCAGAGTTAGAGATATGGCGTTAGATACTGTTGATGTCCAGTTGACTTAATGTAAAGTACTGTGTTGCCTATGTTGTCCTCTTCTGATCTGCTCTGTATTACCCCCTTTTGTTTTATTCTCTTTTAAATAAAAAAAAAAAAAAAAGAACGGACCGAGTAAAAGAGGCATCTAGTCTCCACGGTTTGAATGAGCTTCACAGAAAACTGTAAAATGACTCGAGCAGAACAAGATGGAATATTGTCATCCTCCGAGGCTCCCTGCAGAGAAGCCTCACCGGTGAGCTAAACAAACAAGTAGGGGATCAAAGAGGAGGACCTGTGGTTTGTAAATCACGGTTATCTACATGGGAAGTCCAACGGCAAATGATTCAAAGAAACCGTTTTCATTCGGCAAATCCCCTGGAAAGATTATTTTAGAAAAAGATAGTGTGCTTACATCCAGTGAGAAATACAATCTTTTAAAAATTCTGTTCTGTGCACGAGACAAACAACAAAGCACCTCATAATAAATGGAAGAAAAAAAAAAAAAGAATTAAGCCACTCATTTCATAGTGATATGAAATCAGAACAAGAGAGAAGCATGGGAAAGAAATGGTGAGGGACTACAAACAGTACACAAGGTCATGCCTCTTTGATGCACCCAGATATACCCAGGACTCTGCTTTACTATTATGCTAGGTGTTTCTTCATCCAATTAAGTTGGCATGCAAGAATTAATAATCACAATCCACTCTTTACTGACTTTACACCAAGACATATCTCCTTAATACCTAACCTTCAAATAAACAAAACAATAAATGTGTAATTCCACCTAACATAATATGACTATCTCATACACACCTGAAACACAGTAATCCAATAATCCCTTCCCTAAAGTATCAGCAGTCACAATACCGCTATAAAGCCCACACTCAAGTCTCCTCTGAGACTCAAGGAAAATGCTTAACTATGAACCACTGTTTTAAAAAAAACTTTTTATATTACATAATTCTACACAACAGTGGCACAAGGGTAAACATCCCCATTCCAAAAATTAGGACTAAGGAATAGGGAAGAACAGGACTAAAGCAAGATTGAAACACGGCAAAGTGAATATCAACTTGAATAGTTCTATATCCAGCATATAAGAATTATAGAGGTGAGATGTGAACTCCAAAGTTATAGGCTGTCCCAATTTATTGGCTTTGCAAATTAGAGCCCAAATGTCCTCTCATTTGTTCTAGTTCCATTCAGATCCTGTAGTGTTCCTCAGCAGATGTCCTTCATTCCTAAATTTCCTCCTTTTGGGGTCCCCACTGTAACTTTGGCTTCATTCCCACAGCTTTATACACTGTTCTCTCAGGCTTCTTGCCTGGCCTCCCATGCCTTCCTTTGAAATCTAAGTGTAAGTCTCTCTGATGCCACAACTCTTGCATTTTGCATGCTGACAAAACCAGCACCAAACTGATGATACAAAGATATGCTATCAGCAAGAGTAAGTACAAAGACACATTTGGACCATGATTTTAGTGACTTCTGAATTACTGGATGACTGAGTAGAATAAAATGCATTTCATAGAATCAATTCCATAGAAGGCCCCTTTTGACTATGGGTCCCATACATCCTTTTTTCAAATGAAAGGCCCATGTTTTCACCCCTGACACTGAAATGCATGATGTCTTATTGATTTTGAAGATTCCCCCAAGTTGCATTTCTTCTTATCCTTCTACAAAGTACTCTATTTCTTTTTAATGGCACTAATTCTGCTGTAAACAACAGCTTATTTTTCCTCTCTACTTTTTGCCATCAATTTTCACTATAAATCTGGCTTAAAGCCCATAGTAATACCTATTCCATGTCGTGAACATTGGGCTGCCTTTGAAGTTTCTCCCCCAGATCAGTCAACCAGCCTCAATTTTACAACTTTATAATTTGTAAAGTTGAACTTTATAACACTATTGAAGAAAAACAGATTATATTTGAGACTTTGAGTTTGAGTTCTACATAGAAGAGTAAAAAAGAAAACATTGTTTAATGATTTAGATTCACACACACACAAATGATCCCTTCTTTAGGTTAATTCTATACTAAAACAAAGCAGATATGCTACATGTTAATGAGCTTGTCTATCATTGTCTTAGTTAATTTTCTCATTGCTGAGACAGAATACCCAACACCCAAAGTTAAAGAAGTTAGGGTTTATTTGGCTCAGTTTGTAGAGGTTTCAGTTTATAGTTGGTTGGCTCGAAAGAAGGTTGATATGGCAGAGGAGCATCATAGAGGAGAAACAGTCCATGGCAGGCAAAAGACAGCAAGGCAGTGAAGTAGCACAAAGCAGCAGGTGATGGCATCAGCCCATTTTTGTCCCTTAAATCTATCCAGGCTCATGCTCAGGGTGGTGCACCCTAAATCCTATAACTGCACAGTTATTCCCAGCATCACATCATTAATCTATCATCCTCATCCTAGACCCAACCAACCTCTGAAAAGCCCCACATGAGGCTTTGGGGGGATGTCTAGACACAAGCCATAATACGTGTGGAAAACAGAACTGATTATCACTAATTTGATAATGACAAAAAAAAGTCTTCTAAATGTGATTTTTTTTGCTAATTCATTCAGTTTGGTAAATTATTGTCTTATTTTGCAGCTTAATATTACAGCACTAAGACTGAGGTTTTGAGTCACATATACCTGTAATGCTGCACAAGTTACTTCCATTTTCTAAATTTTGGTCTCCTGTTTTTTTAAAAAAATAAATTCAATAATATCATTATTTGATTTAACATGAGAAATAACAGTTTTCATAAAGCATTATCCTTATCAGATTTTAGGTAAGCATTAAATAAGAAACTATTGTCCATCAAACAATCAATGGGTAAAGAAGTTTTTTTTTATACCTTGGAATATTGCTCTGTCATAAAGAAGTGTAAGTTTGAGAGATTTCTAGGTAGGTAGATGTACCTCGAGATCATACTCTTATGTGAAATAAAATGGCCATGCATGTATAAATATTGCATAGTTTCTATGCTATGAGAAACTGAAAGTTTAAATAGGACAACAATGTATAATACATATTGGGAAATGAGAAAAAAATGTTCAAATGAGAAGAATAGGATAAAGGAAATGAAAGAAGTGACAAGAAGACTATAAGGAAAAGTAGAAATAAATCTCTTATAAAGAGGGAAAGAGACTAAAGGGAGGGGAGGAGAATGGGAGAAAAGAAGCAAGTTATAACATGTACAGGTATAAAATTCCCTGTAATGAATATTATCACCATTTATATCTAAGTTGTATCAATTAAATAAAAAAAGAAACTATTCATAAAGTATTTGGTACCAATGTATATACAGCTGCCCCCAAAGTGTTAAAGTGTCCTTAATTTTGTCTACTTGACTCTGGGAACATTTTGAAAATAGTATGGATATTTCTGGAATAAAATGCATACATTTATTTATTTATTTTTTATTTTAAACTTTAGCAATACTTTTCTCATAATGACACAACACAGATTTTTTTAAGTGTTATAGTTTGTGTCTGGATGTTCCCTCAAACCTTATGCAGCCATGTGAGTGGACTTCTAGAATTTGTGATTAATTCATGGTCCGATGCTTGGATTTTGGGTGTGAGTACTAGGGTGGGTGTGGCCTACATAAAGTATAAAGGACAGATACAGTACAAGGGGAAGAAAGAGTCTTCTCTTGAGCTCCTCTCTTTTTATTCCTGTTGACCTTGCTGTTTTCTGCCCCCATGAACTGTTGTCCTCTGTCATGTGTCACTTTGCCTTGGAACCAGCCAACTATGGACTGAAAACTCCACAAACTGTGAGCTAGATAAACCTTTACTTCATTAATTTTGTGCCTTTGGTATTGTCATGGTTTATGTGGGTGGCCCCCAGGCCGCATGTATTTGCACTGTGCATTTGTGATTGGTTCATTGTCTAGTGCTTGGATTGGTGGTGTCAGTGCTACACCCTCCTAAGGGGTGGAGCCAAGATGTGATGTAATGGCAGGAAGAAGGTGTGTGTCTCTCTCTCCTCGGTTTCTGCTTGCTGTTTGCAGCTGCTATTGCGGCCCGCCATGCCACCCTGCCTTGGAGCCAACTGAGTATGGACTGAAACCTCCAAAACTGTAAGAAATAAACCTTTTCTTTCCCAACTTTGGGCATCAGGTATTTTGTCTCAGCAATGAATGAAAAGTAACTAAGACAGGTATTTTGTCTCAGCAACAGAAGAAAAGTAACCAACACATTAAGGATTTGAAATTTCTCTTTAAAATTGCATATCACCCTTAATAGTTTTAGGAATTCACTGTATATCAATCAAGAGTTGGCATGTTGTATTTCTTTTGAAAAACACCTAGTGTTCATAGCTAATATTAAATATTGAAGACAAAGAAGTTTTCCAGACTATATGCTGAATCTCCAACCTTGTACCATCCTTGTAAAAAGGATTAGGAAAGTTAGCAAAATAGCTGCCCTTTTGAATATTATGTCAATGGAATGAAAGTATTCATCCTTCAAACACAAGCCTAATCTAAGACCTGTGATTATTTCTAGATCTGCATATTACTAAAGAGCATTCCATTTACTTTCCAATTCTAATAACAAATATACTTTAATTATCTTTTTCTTGAAATGAAAGGAAGAAACACATGTATTTTTTCCTTTGGCTAGTTCCTCACTGAGTAAAAAAGAGAGAATGATAAAATAATAACACTATCATGTCACATACTCTGGGGAATTTCAGTACTACTAAAGTATTCTATTTCTACTGAATGGAAACACTGGGACATGTTATTTCTTATAAGAACCTTTTCCTTTTGCCTTAATTGACATGGCTAAGAAATGAGGAATTCCACATCTATACCCTAACCTGAGTATAGATACAAATTCATACTATTAAAAGTATTATAATTTTCATTGACAGAGTTTCTTGAGGAGTATGAATCAGTTCTCATATTAAATCTATAGGCAATTAAGAATACATGTCTCACTTTTCCTGCATATGTATGAAAACATACCTATGTATGGGAAAATAAAGTTTCTTCTCAGTTTTGAAAGAACCTACAGATTATTTATTATGTACTATAAAATCTCAATTACTGCTAAAAACAGAAAAAGTAAATTCACATATGATTCAGAAGTATAAGTCATAGCAAATCCTGGCTCTTCTGTGCATAATTTGGGGAAGAGACTTTATCTTTCTGATGTATAAGTCACAGCCGTGATGATGAATAAGACTTTGGCCAGCTAAAGTGGTAGCACGTGGTACAACCTACAACAACATCTTTCAATAAATCTGGTAGGATGTACAACAGCAAAGCTTTCTGATCTATTCATATCTGAGTAAAACACATTTTATTCCTACTTATGTGAAAAACTAGAATTATAAGCTAGCTGGTTTTTTCAATCTGAATTAAGATTCAAAAAATTCAATGTTATTCCTGGCTTTCTCATTAACTCAGAAGCACGTTTTCATATAACTAGTATTACCTTTCTGGACCTCAAGTGTTTCATGTGTGAAATGATAAAATTGCCTTAAACTATGTCTAGAGTGCTTTCCAGATTTTAAACTCAGAAGACCTATAATTCTAATCCAGAAGCTCACACTCTTAAGGCAACAAAGTGACCTAAACCTGGGACCTAACACCTTTTTTCCCACCTGACCACATTAAAATACAAGATGTTTCTTTACTTGTGCTCTTTCCTTTCTTCACATTCTTTCTTGGGCCTTCCCCTCCAGTCTTCTAAAAATGCCTCTTAAAAGGCAGGAATAATTTCCATGTGGTCAGTTCATTTTCTTTACTTTACTCAGCTTTTCAGCAGTATAACATAGAACAAGAGACAGAGGGAGACACACACACACACACACACACACACACACACAGAGACAGAGACAGAGAATTACTTAGTTTTTCTTGAATTGTTTTCTCTGTCTGCTTCCTGAAACACCATTTTCTCTGAAATATTTTTACTTGGGCCAACATTTTATCCAATGCTCTTGCTGGATCACTTTTGCTTGACCTCTAATGGTAGAAGAATCTCCAGCATCAGTTCCAGGATCTCATCATGTTTTCATCTACACTAATTTAAAAGTGATCTTATCAAGTTGTGTAGCATTGAGGGTACAGTAGCAGGGTTGGTGATGTAGCTCAGTGAAACAGCACTTACCTAGACCCTAATTCAATTCCCAGCACTGAAATATGCATGCATACATACATGTATGTGTATGTGGGTTTGTATGTATATGCATGTACACATTAAATATACATACATATATAACACATTTATGCAAACCATAGCAATACTTCTACTCAACATAATCCAATAATCTTGGATCTTAAAACCCAGCTGCCTACCCAGTACTTTCTGGTGGGGTATTGAATAAGTATTTCAGATATAACTTGTCCAAAACCATTATCTTGACTCCCACCATGAACCTGTTTATAAGTATTATTTTTTCCTTTTGATCTTTCCCATCTAGATAAAGGACTGTTGCACTACCAGTATTTTATTCAAAAACTTTAAGATCATAGCTAACTCATCTCTTGAAGAAAATCTTACTTTTAATATTATATTAAAGAGGTACAGAATTTTATTAAATCTGTTTTTAAATTATGTATTCCTTTGTCCACACACAAATTTCATTTATTTACTTATAATTAATTCACTTCTTGTTTTTGATAATGTAATAAACACACATGAACCTATCATTCAACATGAAAACCAAGAGCCAATGAATATTTCATATATGGCTTTCTATATCCCTCCTTGATCACCTGTCACTCTTAACCCAAATAATAATACCAAGAAGACACTTTATCCACTCTTCAAAAGCTACACTTTCATGTATATTATCTAGTGTCTATGTACTTTTGTGCAGTGTATTTTAGTTGTTAACTTCTTAAAATGTTTTTCATTGTGCATGTATGGTTATTTTTTATTTATTATTGTATTGCTGAAATTTATCCAGCTAGGATTAATTCATTTTGACTGTCAAAAGCATTCTATTGTGAAATTCCACAGCTGGTATATGCACTCTAGGTTTTGGTCACTGTGAGTAGCATATCTGTGCATTGTCTTTTATAAATACTGAAAATTTTCTGTAACTACTAATAGGTTCCTTTAGTGCCTTCTCCAGATTCTTGGGGTCTCCTTCTACTTGGTTAAAATTCACACTGTGCTATAGGCTCATGCCTGTTGCCTTCCCTGGCTGATTGCTTAGGGAAACAAATGGAGTCACAGCCTGAATTTCACTGATTGCACTTGGCCGCCAACACTTCTTACCTGAGTTAGCTGGGAACCAATCAAAGTAGACAAAAACCCTGCTACCTTACCTCAAATCAAAGAAGACTGCACCCCAAATCACATTCTGGCTTGGTTTTGATGCTTCTCTATCCTGCTTTCCTCTACCTTACAGGCTCCTCCTGAGAGTACTTGCTTAAAAATCACTTCTCGACAATCTCTAAAGGATTTGGGCCGAGACAAATACACAAAGTTATAACCAAGATAACTCACACTGATGACAAAAAGAGATCCCTATTTTAAGGGGATTTTTAGAATATAAAACATCAAGAGTTTGGGATAGGCTTGAAATTTATTTGTAATTATTCAACAAATATTTGAGAGCCAACTATGTACGAATATGATAGTCTTAACAAACACAGCATTATTGTTTTAAGATTAAACTAAAATATATTTCTTTCCTATTTCTATTAGAGTCTTTCTTAGAGCTCAGGAAAAAAAAAAGCCCTCCCTGTCCTTCCATTGTGTGGGCTATTTTATAATTTATTAGTATATCACCTCATCTTTTTTTGAAATAAAATAACTTTAATTTTAAATTACTAGATTTCACTTAATAATCAAGTTTTCCAGGTAACAATGGGTCATAGAAAAGCTGAAGAAAATCGAGTACTTACCTGTCCAATTAAAAAGCAAAATGTTAACAAGTAAGATAGAAGATAACATTTCTGAAAATTTGGCTTCTCCTAATAATTGCAACCTGAATAAAAGCACAGAATAAAAGTATATGTCTATTGTCAGATTCTAGAAGATTTAAAATAGTTTAATTAATAAAATAAAATTTTCTTCCTTCTATACAATAGATACATTCTGGAAACTTTCATGCTAATTGAATTTATCTAATCAAATAATGTGCCAGTGCTTTCTCTTAAGGGCAATGATGACCTTTTTATCAAAAAATTGTACAGAGTTTTAAACTGGCATTGTTTAAATCAAGGTAAATTCTCAAAATGGCATACTTAAATATACTAAATATGACAAATAATTGGAGAAGAAATAATTAAATTCAAAAGTTATAACTTGGAGTTTGTAGTTCTACTGAAAGGGGAAGAGCTATAGCTCAATTGAATGTGTGTAAATTTTTAAATTGGTAAAATGATGTTTTGTACTGCTTAACATATCTTAGCCCTTTTGCTTCCAAGTCTTGTACTTGGAAAAACAAATGAAAATTATTTCTTCTTTCTCAAGAATATTTTTTCCTGCAAATATATAGTCACACATGTGAAAATAAAAGTACTTTTAAAAGATAATAAAAGTATTCTAGTACTTAAAAACTCTGAACATGAAGTTATAACCTATGAAAATTCTAAATTGGTGTTAATTTAAAAATGACCTCTAAGAGCGAAATCAGAGTGATAAGATTATACAGTTAGTTTCTGTATAAGAAACATGATCTGCTATGTAATAACTCCAACTTCCAAATGTCAAAATTTTTATTGTATAAGATCTTCTCAAATGCTTCCAACACCATAATAAATTGATAAAGTATCACATTAAATCAAGTAAGTTTTTCTGTGGAATTCATTATTGTTATGACAGATACACCCATTCAATAGAAATATTTGCATACTAATTATCATGCAAATATATCTGGGTTTAGATAAAGAACATATAAAATGTCAATAGAAATATTTGCACATCAATTATCAGTAAAGCATCATATCTGGAGTTTGATAAAGACCATGAAAAATGTTTCCCTGATCAGAATATAGAAACATCCATGGTAAGCCATAATGTCCAGAGAATGGTTTTTGAAATTTCAGTGTTATGAAGTTTCTCAAAACAGCTCTTTTTGATTTTTGCAAGCAGATTGCTTCAAAGGGACAGCTATTTCCCTGGAGTTCACTTAAGTATCTGCAAGCAAGATCTTGATGGGTTCTATATTAGATATCTACTGATTATTCAGTTAGCTTCCCCAGGACACTGTAGTTAAGGGGCTACACTGCCTTTCCATTCAAAAGCAGAACTAATATAGAATGCAGAATGATACTACCTTTGAATTTTCAGTCACTGTTAGCTTTTTCAACATGAAATATCATGTGCTGTGGACTTTAAAGGTATAGCAGCTGAATCCACATGCTTACAGTTTTCAAACAAAGTCGAATAAGGATTGCACAATGTCACATTGCTCTTACTTAGGCATTAAAGTTGAAGTAGAAGAGAGATGAAAAAGAAAAATTAATTAATGCGAAGTATTTAAAAACAGCAGTAATCTCATGCTTTGCAGCAGTTAGATATCAGAGACTTATATTTCACCTCATATACAGTGTATACATTGAAAACCATTCTTTATCACCCAGTAATCACCACTGAAATTGTATTAAAACATAGTTTTGATTCTGCTTTGAGCATTTAGTGTCTCAAATTTGTAATATATTTATTTTACAAGTATTATTAGAGGAAAACATTCTAAATCAGATTGAGTTTCAATTATAACATAATAGAACTGGTATTTAATACATATATTCACATTCTGACTGCCTGAAGAGCAATCTTTATTGCTTTTTTGTTTTTGTTTTGTTTTCAGCATAGAAACCAGGAGTTGATTTTATCTTTAGTTTACTTCACAGTAGAAAGACATTTTCTGAGGAATTGAAAAGACTTTTGGAAAAATATAGGGTTAACACATCTTAGTTCAGTTGAAATTAGCAAGCCTGAAAAGATGCACTTGGCAACTCTTTGTTTAAGGATCTAAGATAGACAATAAAAAATAAAGATTGTGACCACTGGAGTTCAAGCAGAAGTAGCCAGCAGCCAGTTCTACATGGGGACTAGAATTTTATTAAGACTCATGTCCTCTTCTCCTTCCCTCCATCTCAGGTGACTCAAAAAACACCAAAATACTTATTTTAACTTATCTGTTTTTCGGTTCCTACTTAGTAATATATGTTTTTAGTTCATCTTTCAACAGGCAATAATTGTGATATTGTGTGATATTTCCTATAATTGTAAAATCTGAAATGTTTGTTATCTCTATGGAAACACAGAAGAAGGAGAAATCAACTCTTGGGGAAAAACCATTCTGAGAGCAAGTAATAGTCTGAGGAAGATTCCATAACCTGTAAGAATCAAAAGTTAGAGTGTAATTAACCCAAACCATTCAAAATTGTTTGAAGAGTGATTTTAATTTCAGAGAGGTATGATGATTTTAAGAAAGATATTCTTGCTGTTCGTTAAACTGGTCACGAGGATTGAATGCAATGGGATGAGAATTAGCATTTTAATGTTCTACTTTCATATCTGGGTCTTGAAGATAGCTGCACCAGGGAATTAAGATCAGATGATTTAGAATTGACAGCTTCAGAATAAATGGTTTTGAAACATAGCACAATGCCCTTCTTGTTGCCCCAAAATAAGAGACACTATTCTCTCTAGGATATGACACTGAATTTTTCTTTCCATAACATGAAATTTCATGTTTAAACATATATTCTAGTTGTAATTGACCTACTCCTTTCCAAAACTTGCATTCTACCAGCATGACCTGTCAGTTAACTAAAGATTAGTCCAAAACTGAGAAGTTTACTGTGAGTGATAATAACCAATTTAATTTTACTTTTGGTAAGTCAGCAGCAATTTGGCGAAGACTCAATAGTTCAATGAGGTTACCAAGTACTGTTCAACTGACAGGTGAACTGGTCTTAGATGGCCCAAGATGTAGGTTTAGAGCCTTTGCAGTGATGACTTTTGGAAAAATACAAGAAAGACTGGCTTAGCTGGGACGGTATGAGAGGGCTTATACATTACCTCATGTGCTTATTAATTAGTTTACTTTATTCTGATCTCTGGTTATCAATTATTTATGCATCAGTTGTGTTTGCTAACTATGTTTGATGCAAAAAATCACTTGACACGTTTTAAAGTCCCCATAAGAGTCATCCCAGTCAGCCTAGTAGAGAGTGAAAGCTGTAAAAACTATGAACTGAGTAAAGCAAATCTTTCCTCCTTTGTGAATGTCAGATATTTTGTTTTAACAACAAGAAAAGTAAGAAAAACAGATTTGGG
Source organism: Dolichotis patagonum (assembly GCA_004027295.1). NCBI lineage: Eukaryota > Metazoa > Chordata > Mammalia > Rodentia > Caviidae > Dolichotis > Dolichotis patagonum. The sequence goes on along the minus strand of PVJX010023847.1, from coordinate 17,278 downwards.
TGCCAGAAAAGTGGGGTTATTGCTGTGACTTTACCTGGACATATGGTTCAAAAGCCTTTGGAACTGACTTGGGGGAAGAGTTTAGAAATGTTTTGAGATGTGGGCTGAAGAAAGAATCCTAGAATGCTGCAAGCCACACTTGATGAATGATTCTGGTCAGAGCTTGGGTCAGATTGCTGATACAGCAGCCAGTAAAGACAAGGATCAGGAGGTTTCAGTTAGGAACAAGGATTCCAGATAATGTGTAGTATGCACTGGTCAAAAATTTTTTCCATATTTTGGTTAAGACCAGAGACTCTGCAGCAGACTGAAATTAAGGACAGCAGATTAATTAATCTGGTGCCAGAAAATTCAACACAGTCTAATATTGAGACAATGGCATGGCTATTGTTGGGGGCTTTTAGCCAGATCTATGCTGAGAATCAAGAGCAAAGTGGTCCATCAGAATGATTTTAAAAGTTTTAAATTTGGTCAGAAAGGAAGCTCTGGTAAAGTTAAAGACTAACAAGATGAAATAGAGGAGAATTTGGTTTCTGGAAAGAAGCAGCAATAAGAATCTAAGTGCTTTGGAAGAGGAAAATAAAAATAGGACCAGAAAGCATCACAAGAACCAGCAGGACTCCACCTTTTGCAGCCTCAAAATTGCGAAGGTTTTGAAAGACTTTAGTTTGTGAAAAGAGCCCATGGAGTACCATATTTCAGAATGGCAGTGGCTTAGGAAATTTGCTGCTTGTTATAGTGCTCAGCAATACAGGCACGGTACCCCTACAACCAAGACAGAAGAAAATCTGGCTACTGTTGCAACTGGCAGCAGACATTGGTGTCATCTATGTGCTAGTTTTATTTGCATGCAAAATGCAAGATTTGTAAGATCAGGAAAGCTTCCACCCAGATTTCTATAAGAAGGCCCAGGAGTTCAGGCCTTGTTCCCCCAAGAAAGAAATATGTGAAGCTATGAGTGTGAGGCTGGATGTTCACTGGAGACACCAGAGGGTTAGAAAAGCCAGGAACATGGATTGTCTGGGGAAATCACAAGGAATGAGTAAATCCACCTCAAGAGAGAAGCTATGGGAGCTACAGGCACCACAGTGCCATAGTGAAGAGCCACCAAAACACCTTGGAGTTCACATCTTGCCACAGATTGCCTGGATGCTGGACATGGAATTATGGGATTTAATACTTGCCTTGCTGGATTTTGGACTTGCTTTGGTCCCATTGTTTTCTATGGCCTTATTTGTACTTTTTGGAATGGGAATGTTTATCTTGTGCCACTGTATGTTGGAAGTATTTAATTTTATTTTCATTTATACAGAAGCTCAACGATAACAGTTTGTCTTAAATTTCAGAGGAGACATTGGACTTGTTCTTTTCAGCAACTCTGAAACTTTTAGCAATTTGACAACCATTAGGAGGTGGGTTATATGCATTTTGCATAAAATAGTATTCTGAGAGCCAGAGTAGGAATATTATAGCTTATATCTAGATCTTCGACAAAAGTGTCATGCACTCATAGGTATTGCTTTTTGGAAGTGGCTGCATCTGGAGAGTGTGATACTTGAATTAAGGATGTGTGATACTAAATTAGCTCACTGATTGGTTTAGCATAGTTCTGAGTGTAAGTAATGGGAAGGTCTAACCTGTGATTGGGTGGTACCATCCAAAGCCTTGTAGTTTGGACGGACTAAAAGAGAAAGGAGGCTTGTTTGTTTTCTGCCTCTTGCACACTTTGCCATGGACTGATCCTCTTGAGTGACATTCTGCCAAGCCTTGGAGCCAGCTGAATATGCACTGAAACCTCTACAAAGTGTGAACTAAAATGAACTTTTCTTCCTACAACTCATGAATATCATGTATTTTGTCCCTGCAACAAGAAAACAATTAAGACAATTCCTGAAGTCCCAAAGTCTCTTTCTTATAATATTGCCCCTATTTCAGTTATTTTAAGCTGGTGGTACAAAATTTAATGGGTTTCCTACAAACTTTATTGTATATCACTCAATCAATCAAAGAAGTAAAACCTCTAATTACACTGAGGAAAGCCTGTTTTCCATCATTGGGTTCCTGGAAGCCAATGTGAAATAACAACATTAAATTAACTAGAAATATTCCTGTCTAGAAAAAGGATCTATAAACCTTAACGTCAAATTTTGTAGAACTTAAAAAGAAACTTTCCAGCCATAGTCTTAGTTTCTTCTTTACACAGAGACTACATTTGGTTGCCTTATATTTGGTCTCTTTCTGGAGACATTACTTTTTTGAGAATACTTTCTTATAAGTGATAAAAATCAGAGATTATTTTAATTTCAATTTTAGCATGTCCTACTTTCTTTATGTTTTCTCTACATTCTGTTAGTTGACTGTAATGTTTTACATTTATGTTAGATTTCTTTTCAAGAACTAAATTGTTATTTTCTATGTTCTGCCTGGAAATCTCTCCACTGAGACAGTGAGTTCACTAGATGTACTTTCTTTTTCTCATGTTACTATAGGTGACTATTGTGAACTTTTTGTGATTATTAAAAAGGTCTTCTATGTTATAAACTGTAAACATTGTAATTATTGCCCTTAAATATTTACTAGAAATCTTTTCAGAATACTTCAAGCATGAAATAATTTCCCTCACATTTTTCTGCTTCTATATGTCACCAAAGCTCAATGCCAATTTCCATGTGATTGGGCTGGAATAAAGACAGATCACCACTTCCTGATCTCAAATTCTAATTATTACTAAGAAACAAATCATCCCAAAATTGACAGATAAATAAATCTATACCTCATGATTTTGTGGGTCATGAGTTTGATCAAAATTGAGGAAATTCATTTCTTGGGTCAATTGGTGGTATTTATTTGGCATAGGTTGAAATAAATGGTTAATTAAGGCAACTCGCAAATCTGAACCTTTTACAAGGATACCTGTAAGCCCAAACTCCATTAAGATTACCTACTATAGTGCTACATGTGACCCATCTAGCTTAGCAGTCTTAAGATGAAGAACTTGTTAAATAGCATGTTAGGGTTCCAAGAAAGCATTATATAAACTTGGATGGAAAGTGAAGGTTCCTAATAACCTAGCTTTAGAACTCCCAGAATATCACTTTCTCTGTGTATTAGTTACTTTCTTCTGTGCTGGGACAGAATGCCAGACACCCACAATTTAAGGAAGGAGAAGTTTATTTTGGCTCATAGTTTGTGGAGATTTCACTTCATGGTCGTCTGGCTCTAAGGCAGGGTGGCATAGCAGAAGGGCAAGGCAATGGAGATGCAGCTCACGGAATTGCAGTGGGAAGCAGAGAAAGGTTATGGAGGAGCATGAGAGAGGGTTACCCTTCCAAGCTACATGCCCAAGAACCACGTGATCCAATCTTCTATTATGGTTTGTGTTTGGATGTCCCCCCAAAGCTTCATGCTGTCATGGGGGTGGGCCTTTCAAAAGCAACTTAGTCTAATGTTTGTGATTGGTTTGTTGTTTAGTGCTGGGATTGGCAGTGTGAGTGCTGCACCCAGCCAGGGGCTGGTAGCTGGCATACAATAAAGGGGGGGAAAGAGGTGTGCTCCTCCTTTTTTGTCCTTGTCACCTTTAATACCTGCCACCTCCATGAACAACTGCTCCTCAGTCATACCTCCCTACCTTGAAGACAGATGAATATGGACTGAAACCTCCCAGATTACGAGTTAAATAAAACTTTTCTTCCTTCATTTTGGGCGTCAGGTATTCTGTTCCAGCAATGAGAGAAAAGTAACCAGGACACCTCCCAAATATCATTTAACTATAACTCATCAGTGAATGAACCCACTTATAAATATCAAACATCCATGATCCAGTAAACACCCCAAAACTGGACCTATAAGAACAGGAGGCTCTGGGTAGACAGTTGGATACAAAACATAAATCTTTTCATTCAGTTGGTCTGACTATCTATGGTCACTACAATCTAGGTTCAAGTTGAAAAAAATTATATTCTAAATCTCATTAAGAAGAGAAGCAAGAAATTTGCAGCTGTTTTTAATGTATAGCACATTTTTAATGAACAAAATCACTCTAATAAAAAGGATCTAATATATGCTTTCTGGTATCTTTCATACAAAGATTGTTTTGAACTTGCAGCTAATTCTCTGATATATAATTTTTTTGTATTTAAATTTTATATCATTAGTTTTATAAAGAAAATTCTTTTGAGTCATAAAATAGCTAGCCTGAAAAATACATGTTTTAGATCCTATCTTTCTAGAAAATTCAAGTGTACAGTGCAGTAATAATTCTCTGTTGAAGTACATTTATATCTTTGGGACGATACGATGATATGTAGAAGTGAGTGAAATGTTTTTGGTTTACAAGTAAATTAAGAAAAGTTTTTCACACTACAAAAGTATTTAATATAATCACTGTATGAAATAAATCTGTAAGTTATTTTTAGTGATAGTTTTTTAGTCTTTGGTAGAATACAAAAGTGACCCTTAGTTTTACTCTTCTGAAATCCCCTCCTTGATAAATAACTTGGTAGTTATGTTACAATTACATTGTAACAATCCCTACTCTGACTCTAGTCTTGCCCAGTAAAATTGGAAATGACAGTTTGCCCATTCTGAAAGTGGATCTTATGGATCTTTGAATACTAGCACTTCTGTTATTGGCATGAAAACATATGCAAATAAGCTTACATGAAGAATATGGCAAATACAGAGTACAGCTGAGTTACCTGAAGTACTTTCACAAGTTAATCTAGATTAGCCAAAAGCGAACCTACCCTCAGATATGTCAGTCTTAAAACTATAGAACTCCAGATGGAGTCAAGCCTAAATCACCAGCACACAGGCTTGTATGCTATTAAGCACTATTGGCTATTTTGTGGATGATTGCTCACTGAGCATTATGGTAGTAAGGTATAACTGACATAGAAATGGTCACTAGTAGTAAAGTGACATCATTAGAAAATCTCAACTCTGTGGTACTTGTTTGGAGACCAGGCAGAGTCTGGAAGACACTGTAAAATGACAAATAAAAATATAAACTGTTGGAAGAAGTGTAAATTAGTACAGCCTCTCTGGAGAACAGTATGAAGGATCCTCAAAAAACTAAAAATAGGACAAACATATGATCTGTATGACTTAGCAGATGTTAATTGCTAAATCTTTCACTAAATTTAGAGACTCCAGAACAGCTAATGACTTTTAAAATATTTCTTCTTACTTTCATTGTTTCTAAAAAGAACTATAAGAGTAACCCCTAGGAGCAATGTAACTCCTAGGCACATACCTGAAGGAGTCCAATCTAGCTTACAATATGGAAAGTTATTTTCATGACCATGTTTATCCTGGCAAATAGCCAAGGTATGAAACCAATTTATGTTGGATAGATAAAATGTGATGATATATATATAGAAATATTATGTAGGCAAGCAAAAATCATGTCAGAAAATTGATGTAACTGGCTATCAACATGTTAAGGAAAAGAAACCAGAACAAGAGAGCCAATTATCACATATTTTCTCTCATATAGGGACTTCTATAAAAAGAAACTGATAGCAGAAGCAGACTAGTAGGGAAAAGGAAACAGAGACCAAGTAGAGAGAAGAGAGGGGTTAAACCAAGACAATATGCAGTATTGATAAGATCAAAGCAGGTTATAAACATGTGTGGAAATGACACAGTGAGTGCAGTAAAAATTCAGAGAAATAATGAGTTTCTACAAGAAATTCTGTATACACATTATGTACGCATGTGCATGCATGCACTGTTAATCTCATAAGAGGGTAGAATAAATATACTTTTAGGTGAGTGGGGAAAAAAAGAGGTGGGAAAAATGGCAAGGGAGCTGTCCTAGAAAACTAAGGTATGGTGGCCATGAAATTGATGTGATTTATCAGCTGTCCTTAAGTACCCATGAGAAAGCCTTGGAGAAAGCTTAATCTAAAGGTGCTCCAGCCTCTTAAGTAAAACACTATTGTATCTGCATTTAACCTATGCACATTCTCTTCCACATAATGTTTTCTCTAGATTATACATGATATTTAATATAATAAAATACAATGTAAATAGTAGTTATTTTGCCTTACTTAGGGAATAGGAGAGGAAAATCATTCGTTACATGTTCATTACACATTTTTATCCAAATATTTTTAATCCATAGTTGGTTGAACTACATAAATGGATCTCCATTATACAATTGAGTACTACTCAACTATAAAAAAGATTGCATTGAGAATTTTATGAATAAATAGATGCTACTTGAGACCATAATCATAAGTGAAATGAATCAAAGTTGTATGTATAAACACTATATTGTCTCCCTAGTATAGGAAACTGAAAAAGCAAATAAATTGCAAAATCTGCAATAAATATTGTGTAAGGATAAGAAACTGCTCAAAGGGGAAAAGTAACTGGGGTAGAGGAAAGGAAGAAAGAATGAAGGGAAAAGGAAAAAGACAAAAATTTGTTTATATATACATAAAATAGCTAAGATGACTATACTACTAATTGTATTAGTTCTTGGAAAAGAATAGTTAATACTTATATGATTAGATCTGTTTTGCATGTCTATATCTGATAATCCAACTAACCCTTTTGAAGATAACAACCATTGTTAAATTCCTATCATCTTTTTTTGGAAAGCCTATATTGTTTTTGTTTAAGTTTTGTTGTTACTGTTTGTCTCTTTTGCTTTTGTTTTTCTTTTCTGTGTCTTTTTTTTCTCTTAAATAAAAAATGACAATTTTTTAGAGTGGAGTTACAATAGATAAAAAAATGGATCTCATAGGTATAGAAGGCTCATAGTACACTACAATCAAGAGATGCATTCAGAATAATGAATGCATTCAAATAAGTGTGCAAAGCAAATGTAGAAAGAAGATGAAGGGACAAGAATCTGCTAGATCAAATTAAGGATGTGACTGAGAATCACTTTATTATGATCTCTGAAAGTTTTGATTACATAGTTGTAATATATTTCCTCACATGAACAAAAAAAAAACTCTGTTAACTGAATAGCGTGGCTTTGTAGCAGCCTGTGTAAGCCCAGCATTAGAACTATGTAGATGCAGATTTATGTCTCAACAAAACAAAACAAAACAAAACAAAACAAAACAAAACAAAACAAAATAAAAGTAGTAACTGTGGGTTTGAGCCTTAAAATGCACTGGATCAAATGTTAAAACAATGCATTTTAGAGTTGAATTGGCAAAAGAATAATCAGGCTTACCCGAAATCAACTGAGACTTTTCAGAATGCTGACAGCCTTCTAGGACTCCAAACTTGTATCCTTAGAAGCAAACTCTGAAAGATCTTCATGAAGCATGTTTTTATTCGCTGCCTTAATCAAAAGTAACAAAGGAAAAGAGAAGATATTTTGGAAGACAGAGCTAAAAGCCTAAGAGAATATCAAAACGGGAAACCTCTCCTAAATATAAGAACTAGACTTAACAAAGAACATTTTCTAAGCCCAAAATAGAGCACTGGCTATAATTTCTTAGTGAAATTTCTGAATTTTTAGATGAGTGACAAGTAAGGAGTTTCCTAGTTTGGGCCTTTTCCATTGACAGTTGCTGCTAATGCCACTATTTACCAGGGTTACGGACTTCAGTACCGTTCCTTAGGAGTTATCTCTGGCAGCTACCCTTGCTTCTTCCCTCCCTTCCCAACCTCCCTAATCCTTTTGGTTTTATGTCTCCTCCCTTTTGCCCAACATTCTAAATTCTGAAGAAATGCCCCATCTTAATAGGTATTGGAAATCTCTCCCTAGATTTTTAGAACCCAGACTATCTGATGACCTTTGCAACACTCTTCCTTAATCTCTAGTTCTATCTGAAAAAACTAGAGGAGCTACCTCTAGAAGCTGCAGTCCACGGTAATACTCTGATGTTCTGAAGAAGAAAAAGGAGACAATACACAGGGGATGATGAAGACTCCGTTCAGCACATAGCATTTCTGCTCCTCTGCCCCTTTTTTCCTCTATAAAAACCCTCTGTGCCTGAAGTGGTGATCTACACCTGTAATTCTAGCCCTCCAGGAGGCCAAACATAGCACCAAACTCAATAAGCTTCTTGGTTTCTGCTTTCTGCCTCTTGTTCTCCTGCCATTACTCTGATCACTGGCCAGTAAGAGAAGAGATACCTGCAGGGTAGCTGAGTCCCTTCCGTCTTCCAGGCCAAGTCTGGCCTGTGTCGCCTACAACCACACTTACCCCAGGCACCTGAATGAGGCATCCCAGACTTGAAAATTATCTCCGTGAGCGCAGTGAAAATAACTTCCTACACAAGACCATGATGTAGAAACTTTTTAAAAGACAGTTATATATAATTGTTAGCACTTTTGTGGCAATGGCTATTTGATATACCACTTTTAAAACTTTTGTGTAAAATATTTAAGCAAACAAAAGTATTAGCAATCCTAAAAGCAAGGGCTTTACAATTAAAGAAACAAACATTTCAAATATAAGTAGAGCTTTTGTTATACAACTCAACACCCAGTGCTTGTCTGTGTCCCAGAGATAACCACAATATTACATTTTTAAGTATCCTTGTTCATTTCCATATTCCACTTTACGTCTACTTTGTTTTAAACAAAATATAGCACACCTTTTCATTTTTAAACATTTTGCACTTTTGTTTCAGCCAGTAATGATTTCTTATAGTCAACATTACATATTTTTTAAACATACCATTACAAAACACAGTGCTCCAGCCTAGTCAATTTTGCTATTTCATTGTGTTGTTTTGTATAGGTATGCCACAATTTTTGAAGTATTTTCCTCTATGTGGACATTATGTCATCATGTTAAGCCATTGGATCCCTTTTTATATATGGGTTGCATGTAGAAATTTGTTTTTAAATTTTATATCCTGCTGTTCTGAGGTACTGAAGCAATGAAAAGTCCTTACAACAGCATATATTTTATTCACGCTTCAGAATTTGTCTCATATATTCAGCTAACAAACACCGAATGTAACACTATTCATCTTGACATACTCCATACTTCATGCAAAACTAGCCAAGTTCACAAAAATATAATTTGGCCTCAGCGATCAGGAACACTAACAAATTTTTAAAATACAATATATATACTTACACATTTAGCTGTTTTATTCAGTTAATATACTACCACTCTTGAAAATATTATGCATTAATTTTTTACTCATTAGAAAAGTCAAAATAGAGATGCTTTACCAATTTATTTTTTAACCAATTTATTTTTTAGATTTGGCCTAGGACTGTTGTTCTAGTTGTCAATTAGAACACAGAGAAATGATTTATATGAGACTAGTTTGCACTATGCCCCAAGAAGCAGGAGTCCTGAGTTTTTAAATGTGCAACAAAGGCCCTTTAAATAAACAGTCCTTAAGAACTATAAATAAAATTAAATTATAACTTATTTTATTATAGAACTTACTTTTATTTAAAAGTAACATGAGACTTACTTTTCCTAAAATGAATACATAAGCCACTTCTACAAAGCAAATTGTGAGGGAAAGCCATTTCATTAAGCTCAGAAATTTGAAAGAAAATGTAGTCAAATAATAGTTTTAGCTCTCCTCTTGATGCTGTCTTTGCTCCAAAATGTTGACCTTAACTTAGCACAATATCTTTGTTGAAAATAGTTGCACTTCATTTCACTCCCTTTTATGGAGAGTTTAACTTTCAAACATGTGAGAATTTGAATGTATAGATACACTCAAACTAAAGAATCGTATGTATTACTTTTGATGTCTCTGGACAATATTATTTGAAAGGACATAGCTGTGGAATCATTTTTAACAAACTAAACACTGACCTAATTTACTATCATTATTTTTAAGAGTAACAAAATTCCCATTGTCACTGGTATAATATTATTTATGAGATTAAGAGTCTGCAAAAGATGAAATTATTTATATTAAGTAATTATCAAGAATTTCCTTGGAAACATTTTAAACAATAATAATTTATTCATTTTTTGAAAATAATTTATAAATATTTAGATTTTATGTCTGATAATAATGTGTTAACTCTCTGCTGTCTTCATAGTATCTATTTTAGAGCTGTTCATAATTATATATTTAGATTTTGCCTTCAGTTCTTTTTAAAATAATTATAATTTTAGAGCAGTCCTATTTCTTTTTATTTATCTAGCTATTATATATTTTATAAATACTTACCTTAATTGGATCTTGAGTTTAATTTTTCCTGTTTTATATTTAAATAATTCTACGTAAACATAATTATATGTACATGTTGCCTATAAATGTCAATATAATAATGCATGTAAATCAATACTATATAAATAATTGAACAAAGTCTAGTCCAACATTGTCATTTTAAGTCTTTTCATTTTTCTCCATCTAAAAGCTAAACTTAAAGCAACCAATTATGCTTAGTTTGCATTTATAATAAATACACTAATATTCATTAGCTCAGCAGAATCCAAAGGCTTAATATGATAGACTGTTGTCTTCATATTTGAATTCATATCTCTTTCTCTAAAGTTATAAATGCTTGTGCTGTAAATATTTGAGGCTTTTTCAGCCATTTTGCTGTACAACGAATTACTTCAAAACCTAATGGCATAGTACAACTTGAGTATATTAATTGTCACAATTCTCTGTGTTGCCTTAGTATTGCCTGGTCCCAGTTGACCCCTGGTTCTGGGATCAACCAACACTGAACTCAGCTGGGTGACTGAGACACCCACACTAGTCTCCCCCTCCTCAGAGGGCCTCTTCTTGGGCCAGTGATACAGCCGCTAAGCAGACAGCAGCAAGTTGACACCTGGCAAGTGTGAGGACATGAGTCTGGTTCCCGGTACAAACAAATAAAGAGAGCCTCTACTAATGTTTTCAGATCCTGGAGATTTCTTGGGCTCCAAAATGGCTAAGCCAGCCATAAAATTTACGGTGTCCAGCAGAAATAAATACTTATGCTCCCTTGCTCAAAATTTAGAGATGAGGACAGCAGAAAATGAGACCAAGTGCAGGCCTTTCTACTGATGGGCCCTTTACAGACTGCAAAGTTTAAAAATCCGAAAAGCCAGCCTAGAAAATGCCAACAGCTGAAGCTTACAAACACATTCTTGGAACCCCTCATTTGAAATCCTTTTTCATGTGTGTGGGAAAACACAAATCCCAAGACCAACAAAGATTCAAAGGAATGAACCAGGATAGGAAGATTTTTATGGTCACATTTTGAAATTAGAGAAGCTTTGATTCCACTACTTCTTACATCATCTAGTCACCCTTAGCATTTTCTCCACTGCAGTAGAGATAATGAGAGGAAGATGGCTGACTAGAAATGCCTCACATGTATGTTTTCCTCCACGATAAAGGAGCCAAACAAAGAAAAATAACTACTTCACAGGAGTGTTGGTCAGAGTTCTTTAGGACAGTGGAGATGTAACAGAGATATTGTGGATCAAAGAGACACAGAATGGTCTTATAAAAAGGAAAATTATAATGAAACAGTTATATATATATCAGATAAAATAGACTTTTATGAAAGGAGACAAAGAAATTCATTATGCAATGATAAAGCAAACCTTATAATACATACAAAAATAGCAAGACACTTAGGCATAGATTTAATCAAGAAAGTGAATGATCTCTACAATAAAAATTACAAAGCACTCATGAAAGACATTGAGGAAAACACCAAGAAAATAAGAGACCTATTGCTGTGAATTGAAAGTGTTCTTCTAAGTCCCAAACTACTCAAAATGAACTACATTTTCAATTTCAATGCCCATAAAAATACCAGTGACATTTTTAAAAACAATTCCTAATATCTTTATACAATCACAAAAAAAAAACATTAATCAAAGCAGTATTGAGTTTGGAAGTAGTATAATATCTGACTTCAAAATATACTGCAGCACCATAGTAGCCAAAGCAAAATAGTACTGGCATAAAAGCAAACATGTAAGTGAATGGAATAGAAAAAGAACTCAGAAATAAATTAATTCCTTCAAGGCCAACTGATTGTTTGACAAAGATAGCAAAAACATACAAGAGAAAGGAAATTCCTTTAATTAATGATGCTGAGAAAAGTACAAATGCAGGATAAAGAAACTGGACCCCAATTCTTCAATATATAAAAGCTAAACAAAGGCTTAAATGAAAGATATGAAACTAAGAATTTACTAGAAACCGTAAGGCAAATGCTGCAGGTAATTGTTCTGGGAAGAGATATTGAAGATATTATATCACAAAGGAAAATTGAAAAATGACAACCAAAAACTTCAGTGCAACAAAGAAAACAATTAAACAAGAGACAATCTACAGAATAGGAGAAAATATTTTTAAGCTATTAAGATTGCAAGGGATTAATATCCATAATATACAGTGAAAAACAACTCAACACCAGAAAACAACCAATCTGACTTAAAAATAGAAAGATAATCTGGATAACATTTCCCAATTAGAACAAGGTTCATCAAAAACACAAAAATTCTGGTGAGGTGAAAAAAGTGAAATCTCATACTCTGTTGGTGGTAATGTATATTGGTGTAACCATATGGGAAATAATCAAATTCCTCAAAACCTAGAAACAGAACTACAGTGAAATTTAGCAATCCCATTACTAAGTATATCCCAGAGGAATGTGTTAAGGCTTATGTCTAGGTATCTCTCCAAAGCCTCATGTGCTCATAGAGGAGATTTTCAGAGGGAAGGGGATCAGGTGGATCTAAGACATGTGATTCTGGGATTAAGTGTGTATGCTTATAAAATTAGTCCACTGAGTTTTTTGGCTCAGTTCTGGGTGTGTGTAATGGAAAAGACCATCCTGGTGTGGGTGGAACCATCCCAAAGGCAGGTAGCCTGGAAGGGATAAAAGGGAGCAGCAGGTTGCTGCTGCTGCTTAGCTGTTTAGCTACTTAGCTGCCTTCTTCCTGCCATGAACTGCTCCTCCTCTGTGATGCCTCTCTGCCATGTGACCCTGCCTTGGCACCAGCCAACTGTGAACTGAAACCTCTAGAAACTGTGACTGAAATAAACCTTTTCTCCTTTAACTTTCAGTGTCACTTATTTTGTCTCAGTATCAAGAGAAGCAACTACAGCAGAAAAGAAATCAATGTATCAAAGAAACACCTGTATTTTATGTTTATTTGAGCACTGTTCACAATAATCAAACTGTAGACTCAATTTAAATGTCCACAGACAGATGAATAGATAAAAAATGTTACGTGTTGCACAATGGAATATTGTTCGGTCTTAGTAAATAAAGAAATTCTGCCACTTGAAGCAACATGATGAAACTGGAGGACTTTATGTAAGGAAAATAAATTAAGCACAAAAAGACAAAACTACAGTTGTCACATCTAGAAGTCAAAAAGTTGAGAAAGTAGAAGAAGAGAGTAAAATAGTGATTGCCGAAGCCCAAGAAGAGTAGAGGGGAAATGGAGAAAGGACGGATTCAAAGAGAATGATTAATGAGCTCTGGGTGCAGTTGAATAGAGAAATAATTTCCAATATTATGTAGCATAGTAAGATAACTACTGCAGGCAATTAATTGAATATATCAAAATAGCTAGTGCAAAGAATTTTGAATATGCCTAGCACAAAATATGACAAAGATCTGAGATGATATACTGCCTAATTATCTTGATCTGATTATTACATATTGTATGCATATATTGAAATGTCACACTCTACACTGTAAATATGCATAATTATTATAAAACATCAAAATAAATGTTGAGGAAACAAGAAGTATGCATCTAATAAAATTATTTTAAATGTATAAAACTGTTCCATAAGAAATGGGAAACAAAGCAAAGCATAGGAGCACTAAAATCTTTTATAAAATTACCTTTGGGCTATCAAAGAAACTTAAAAGAATTTTATGTAGATTTGAGTCACATCCACAAAATACCTGATTACATATGTGCAAATATTCCAAAATCCAGAAAAATAAAACTGGAAACATTTCTGGTCCCAAGCATTCAGGTAAGGCATGGTAGTAACATCATGTCCAGTCAGATCTATGGCACTAATTGCCCAGATAAAATATTCCTAAGTAATTATGAAACAAAACTTTAAAAACTTTATCATTTATTTAATGAGATCAAATACACAGTGCCTGTCTACTCCTGTTTACTTGATTTCTGTATCTTGATAAGCTGTAAGGGGACTATGGAAATTTATCAGATAAGCAAAATTATTAAACACCTATGTAGGAGATGACCTAGGTGGTTCCCCTTAAATGCAGAACAATTGTTTCTGCATTAGTTAAGTCAAACCCTGTCTCCATGTACTGATATGTACAGAGCTGGCTATGCAATATCCTTCTCCCTTTGATTGGCTCTAGGCAACACAGGTAAGGCTAGTGAAGACACTGATATGTAATCCTTGAGGCCAGTCAACAGCTTCCAGTTTCGTCACACCGTGTTTCCTAAAAAATCATTGAGCACAGTGGGATGGTAGAGCCAAATAGCTCCAGGAATATCAACTGAGTTTGAGTCACAAGATAAGAGGTTATGACTTCCCAGGGCATAAAAGTTTACATATCAGAAATTAAAGCAACAGCTTCCTAAAACCACTCAGATGCTACCCTAATTGAGTTACACAGGCTGGTCTTTCTGCCTATCATTCTCCTTACACATTGCAGAGGTACTTGCTGTCCACCTGGCCAGTCGAGCTCACCTTGCTCACATAGTTCCCACCATCCTCTCTGTGGCTCATCCTTGAACCACTCCCTTCTTAACGAGATAATAAATTCCGGAGGAGGCCTTGGGTCAAGGACTTTGTTCCATGAATTCTCATCTGGACCAGACTCAGGACCCCTTGACTGCCCGTAACTGTGAATATGTCTTAGTGTCTTTATTCTCTCCAGGGGTTGAATTGAAAGTAGTAAATTGGAATTAATTTGTGGGGATTACAATAAAATATTAATGGATTTACAAATATAACTTTCTGGACTGCAAGATGGATGGGAAAAGATATCATAACATTTGGATTTTAAGAGATTATAATATACAATATTGAGACTACAATACACAAATAGACTCAAAAAGGACATTTGGAAATAAAAAGTGAATCTTTAGAGACCGTTGGGTTTATTGGATCATATAAGGATGGTTACCAGATAGTTTACTGTGAATAACTGCATTTGGGCGGGTGTGTATGAAACTATTGCATTTCATTAAGACACAACCAGACCCAGCAAAAGCCCCTGTAAAGCACAGACATACTGTGCAGCTCAGGTGAGTATTATTCTCCAAGTATGCGAAGTAGAGGAGGAAATCAATGATGTTTCTCACCTGGAGTTAGAGAGGACTAGTTGCCTTCAAAAGGAACAGAGGAAAAAAAATTATAAACCAACTCTTTAAATCTTAAAAACAAAACAATATTTAAGGAGCTATAATTTTCAGTGTGAGCCACCAATAGACTCTGCTATGATTAACAATGAAAACTATCTCATACCTTGAAAAGATACCTTTCATTTTCCCAGCAATATTCAGATACTTTCAGTATTATTTTAAAACCTGTTATTTTAATTAACTTCTTAAAAACAGCCTTGCTTCTAAAGGAAATTGGACCTACTTTTCTTCATCAATTATAATGTTTCAGTGATTCTATGCTACTATAGCTTCTCTATATAAATTTTCATTGTCTTCTTTTCCTGATGTCTAAAATCATGCAGAGACAGTTGCTTTCCACCATTATAACTGTTGCCTTGCTGTGATGTACAGAGAAACTATTTGTTTAGCAGAAAGGAAATGTTCATACTCAGTTGCAGTTTATTAGAATTATAGGGAATATTGGGGCCTATTATGAAGGAGAGTGAAAAAGTTTAGCAACTGAGAACTGCAGAAGGCTTCCTGGTGTCTTCCACTAGCAGCTCCAGGTTTTTGCTATCACTGCAGTTTTTCCACTTGAGGAAAACAAAGGCACAGAGAGCAGAGAGCAGAGATGTTTGTTTCCACCTTCAGAGTAATTGAGGGCTGGCTCGTTCTGCTGAGAGTGCACCAAAGAGGAAAAAAGCCCATTACTAGATGGGGGCAAAGAACCCAGGGAGAGGCCAGATTGCCGGAAGTGTGGATCTCTGTACTGAAAGCAGACATGAGACAGGGCCTCCTGCAGCTTCGGACAGAAGGACTCTTCCCCTGCCCTGCACTGCTCCGGAGTACACTGAGGACATTTAACAGGCTGGGCTTTGGGGGAATTTTCAGCTTTCCAGATGCTGCTTAATGCTGCCAGGCTGCATTATGTTAATTAAACCTTTTCCTACAATGTGGTTATTTCAAAAGAGGCCAACCAGTATCCATCAAAGTGTAGCTACCTTCCCAGGAAAGAGAAGAAGGCTCTGCCAAGTGACCAAGGGAAGCTGGACACCCACAGCCAGGGTTCAGGGGAAGAGAAATGTAAGCACAAAACATTTGTACATTCCGGTGGGGCAGCAGACTCCATCGCTGTGAAAGCACCGTGAAGAGAACGTATCTTGGAACCATATTTACTTGTAAGTATTGTTTCAAATGACCCCAAGTCCCCTGCCAAGAATGACAGTGTAGAGAGTAGCTTGAGTGCTTTTTTAGCTGCTTTGCCTTTACATCCTCTCCTCCTTAGTAGTGTTTGACATGGGACATTTCACACTAGTGCTGAGAAATAGAATAAAACCCAGAAAAGTTGGTGTAGGACCTTCCCGTGTCTTCTACATACAACTACAGGAGGACGAAGGTGATGACAGATGGTGCAGATAGGTGGACAGTGTAACTGATGATAGCTAGGTTTGGGAAATATTTAGGACTAAAGGAAAATAAACTAGTGAACAGCATGAATTATGATAGCGGGCCAAAGATAATATAGAAAAGAGGAGAAAAGAAAGGAGATGAAACAGGAGGAAAAACCTCCCTTTTAAAAGTTACTATCATGTATATTATTCAATTTAAATTCTGTCCTTATGGATCTCAATGATAGGACAGGTAGAAATGCAGCACTCTGGGTTCAACTCCTAAAATAAAATAAAAATCTGTATTTACATAAGGTGGTATTGACACTGATGATACAGTTTAATGAACTTGATGCAGTCTGAACCACTGTACATGTTTCACTCTCTCCAGGTGAGAGATTACAAGGGAATGAAAAGCAACTTTTCTGGATTTTTCAATGAAATCTTGGATGTGCCCTTTATGACTCCTGAGCAAGTAATTGTCTCAAAAGTCATTAACAGCTTCACCCCCAGGAAGTCTCCCAGAAAGCAGCATCTCGGGCTGTCTCTTTGGGACCCAAAAGTCTCGGACCCGTAGAGTGGCCTGGGCTGTTTGGATTGAAAGTCTGCGCAGACCTGCATCTCGGCGCGACTCTTTGGGACTGGGAAC
>PVJX010023846.1:0-28636 GCA_004027295.1 Dolichotis patagonum | reverse complement strand
AAGCCATGCATAGAGTGAAAGAATTACAGGGCTTTCTGAACCGAATAACAGAAAATGATCAATGGGTACTATAATATCTCATTTTCGATAGAAAAATTTTGTTTAAACTATCACCCATATTCAAATCCCAATAAGACACAATGTGATAGATAGAACCAATGGTAGTAGAACAATAGAAGCATGGTAGGACTTCTAAGAAGGATGATATTAAATCAGCAATAGCTGTCATAATGTTTTGTTTTCTTCAAAACAGCTGTTCATATCATCACGCATGATATAGTCAAACAAAACAGGATAAAACCATTCCAACTGATGATTGAAAACATTGAAAGGCTTCAAAGCTATGAGATGGGGACTCATGCTTACCATAAAGTCTTATATACTCTTATCAACTCTCATACTAGGGAGACTATATGGTATTTACCCTTGTGAGTTTGGTTTATTTCGTTTAAGAGAATGGTCCAATTTTCTCTTTATAAGGAAGCTTTGCAATTTCTTCTCAGATCTCTGGCAAAACCAATCAAAGTTGGGTTCTTATGCTGGCAGTTGTTAGGATTTCTGATTGTCTCAAGAAACTAATTTTTAAAACATGTAGCTATCATCTAGTCTTTGGTACTATGAAGGTATTACTGCAGAGTGACTGTGTGTCTCAGAGTTGCCAAGGACTTTCAGAGAAGTTTAGAAGTGTGTTCTAGAGTGACACTTTTCAAATGGTGAGCGTGAGGACACCGGTGAGTGGTACATTCCATTAGGTATGTGCGAATGGCATTAGAAATATAACTAAATATAAGATAACAGTTGATCCTTTATCATTAAGTATGGATCCTGTTTAGCCATGATTTTTTCTTGCCTCAAAGTCTATTTTATTTGATATTAACAATGCTAGATCACATTTCGTATGGTTAGCATTTATACTGTATATCTTTTCCCAGCTCTTTACTTTCAACTATTCTGGGTTATTTTGTACTGCATATATCTTTAACATAGAGGAGGATTGTTTTTGTCATCCATTCTAAAATGATTCTAAAAATCAGAAGAATTTATGTATATTTATTATGAGTAGTGATATATTTATCTCTCTCCCTTTTTAAAATTTACCATGCTTTGTATATTTCTTTCTATTTTATAATACATTTGTTTAGATATTCCATTTGTTTCCTGCCATTGATTTGTTGTTTCACATTCTATTTTTCAGTATGTTGCTATAATGTAATAAACAAATTGAAATAAAAAACCAACCATGGTGGCACACATGCAGCTCTTGGGAGGCTGAGGCAAGAGGACTGCTGTGAGTTCAAGGCCAGCCTAGGTTACATAGCAAGTTCAAGGCCAGCCTGAACCATACCATGAGACACTGTCTCAAATAAAAAACCACAACAACAAAGAAATGATCTGTCCAGCTCCATCCCAAATAATACAAAGTCTTTAGAATGTTTCACCTCTACTCTTCTCACTCTCAACTTTCATATTACCGTTGTCTAGAATTTTAGTTTTATTTACCTCCAATTGGTAATACCTATTTCGATCTATCATCTTGCTTATTCACCACAGTTACTTCCTCCCACTCATTCCTTATGGATGTAATTTCCTTCTAATTCAAGTATATTATTTAGGAGATCTCTCCTGAGGTATGTGTCTCAAATGTGTTTATTTACAGCTCTTGGTCATCAATAATAATTTAGTGGGTATATAATTCTCAGCTAAATGTTACTTCCCTTCAGGACTAGAAGATATTCCATGTTATTTTCTTCTGACACCTACTACTGCTGATTAGAAATCAATATTCAGTCTGGTTTTCCTTTGTAGGTAATCTTTCTTGTGAGGCAGTTTTAAAGCTTTTCCTTGCGTTGCTTTTGGCGTTCATTATTCCATAGTTCTATAATGAAGCACTTCATGTGGCTTTTTTTCCACTAGAGATTGAATCCACAGTTTCCAGAGTGAGCTACATCTCTAGCCCTTTTATTTTTTATTTTGAGACAAGGAACTTGCCAAATTGGTACAGTTGCCTATGCTGGGTTTGAATCTGAGATCCTCCCCTACCTCAGCCTTCCAGAGTGCTGAGATTATAGGTTGTTACCACTATGCCTGACTTATGTGACTTTGTCTGTATCTTGCTAGTTCGAGACTCATGTTTCTTCAATTCTGGAATATTCTCATGCAATATTTCTGGACATATGACTTCTCCATCATTCATTACACTGCCCTTCTCTAGAATTCAACTTACGTTGAGCCTTCTCATTCTATCCTTGTCTCTTTATAAGTTCTTTTCCACCTGCTCTCTCTCTCACTGTGTGTCTCTGTCTCTCCCTCTCCCCCTTTCCTTCCCTTTCCTTTTCTTTCTCCCTATCTCCCATATCTGCCTCCCAGTTTATCAACTGCTCTCCAGCTGTATCTGCTAGTTAGCTGATATCTAAAATATGGTCCATGGACCAGCAGCCTCTGTTGTCACTGGGAAGCGTATTAGAAATGAAAATCCTTGGGATCCTCCCAGACCTATTAAGTCAGCATTGCATACAGAATGGGCCCAGGAATCTGTTTTACAAACTCTCCAGATGACTGATGTTCACTGATGTTTGAGCAGCTCTGCTTTAGTCCATTCACTCAAGTGTTTTCATTTCTGCATTTCTGCAAGTGTTTTCATTATCTTTTTCAAATTCGAATTTTCCTCTTTTTTCAAACTGTTAATTTTTAGAAAGGTTTATATATTTTTTCTTGTAAATCTCTACACTCACCTCAAACATACGTATTTCATAGGCTCAAATTGCAACTTATAGAGGCCAGAATTTTCTACTGGGTTATATTTTCTAACTGATGCTTCTTTCTTGTTAGTTTATTATGCTCTTAATTATAAGCTCAGCACTCTAGAAGATCTTAGTCCCCAACTCCAAGTTTGCATGGGCCTGAGGTCATATCTTTTATCCAGGGGTCAGTAAACTTTCATTGTGTGAAGAATCAAATGGTAAATATTTTTGGTTTTGTGAGCCAGAGAATGTCTATCATACCAATGCAGTTCTACCATTATAACACAAAATCAGCCATAGAAAATATGTTTCAAAATAGGCATGGCTGTTTTCCAATAAAAGAGGACTTATAACAACAGGCAGTGGTTGAATCTGGTTCTCCAGCTATAGTTTACCAACCTCTGTTCTCTATCCTTGGGTGGGTGTTAGAATGATAACCTTTGTTTCCCTTACTGACTCTGCATTCTCTCTACTTGTATTACATAAATAATATTCTTTTATGACCACTTTCAAATTTGCTTGATGGTGTTGAGGTCACTTGGGACACTTGTTCAAAACATAATCCAGGGCCCTTTCCCTGTAGACTCTGAGGTAAAATATTCAACAAGATCTCTAGGTGAGCCTGGAAAGTTCCAGAAAGTTTGAGGACCCTCTCCCCATGAAAGACAATGGATGGACACAACGTTATGAACCCTACTGCTAACATCTGTCCAGCTTGGGTTCCGTTCTCAGGTTAAGTTCATGTTGATTATTGCAAATGCTTAGAATCTGAGCCAAGAAGCACTGCCGGGGCTATAACTGTGTAGTCAGGAGGCACGATCTATGTGACTCATGACAGCAGCTGTTTTTTAGTGGGGCAGTCTTTGTACTGCCAGATCTGAAAAAGCCTTCTCCCAGGAAGCCACACCTACTTTGTACTAAAGTTCCTTTAATTGTAAGGCACTGTCACAGTACATACTTAAGAAAAATGGAATTTCCCCCAACAGCTCAGTGATGACTGTTCAGATAAAGTATATCTGGCTCTTGTACTTGCTTGGCCAAATAATCATGGGATGAATAAGTTGCAAAAGCATTTGAGATATTAGATGAATTTTCCAATGACTTATAGGGTTAAATTATAAAAAAGTACGCTATGCCAAAAATCATATTATTGCACAATGCTTGCCTACCAGAGCTGATATTTATGGAATATTTCCACTACATAACAGTGCTAGTGATATTCTAGAAACCTTTTTGTTTTGTTTTGTTTTTTAGTGCTGGGTAGCAAACTGAGGGCTTTGTGCATTACAAAGCAAAATGCTCAATGTTCCATCCCTTACTTTTCTTTTCTTTCTTTCTTTCTTTCTTTCTTTCTTTCTTTCTTTCTTTCTTTTGTTCTTTCTTTCTTTCTTTCTTTCTTTCCTTTGGTTTGGTTTGGTTTGGTTTGGTTTGGTTTGGTTTGGTTTTTTGGTTTTTTGAGATAGGACTTTGCAGTTCAGGCTGACTTTGAGTTCACTTTGTAGCCCAGGCTGGCCTCAAACTCATGGCAAGTTTGTTTAACATGCAGACCTGCCTCAGCCTCCCAAGCACTGGGATTATAGGTATGCACCACAATGCCTAGCTGTGTTGCCTATTTTTCAGGAAGAAACTGAGTCACAGAGAGGTAAAATAACTTTCTTAAACTCATACATACTGTAACCCAGAACTTGAACCTGAGTACTTTGATTCTGACATAGTAGTTTTCAAACCTGGCTACATCCTAGAATCACTTGGAAGAGTTTTTAAAAAACTACTGATGCCTAAGCCCTACCACTATGACCACTGGCTGGCTTCAGAGTTGTCATAGATGACCAGATACTTCTGATGTACAGTCAAAGCTGGTAGCCAACGTTTCATACTAGGGTGTGGATTTGTAACTCCTCTGCCAGGATTCTCACAGTGTGGTGCCCAGAGTAGCAGCTGTAGCATCACCTAAGAGTTTAACATGCAGACCTGCTGACTCAAATGTTCTTGAGTGGGACCCTGCACTCTGAGTGTTAACAGGCCCCCTAGATACTTCAGATACAGGTTAAACACTGAAAACTATGCCCCTTGGCAAATTGCATCTCCCTGGATCCTGGCCTCTTTGAAAATACTGCCACTCTTACTCTGTGGCCGAGTCTGTCTCCTTCTTTTGAATCTAGGCAAGCCTTGTGACTTGCTTTGACCAATGGGAGGTAATAAGAGTGCTATTAGGCATTGTTCAGGATCCAGGCCTTGAGAAGGCTTTGAGATTAAGGAAAATGGTTTGGTTCTTTGGAGGATGAAAAACCACATGGAAAAGAACGAAAGTGTCCCAGCTGACAGCCAATGCTGTCGGCAAGCACATAAGCAAGGCCACTTGGCTCTTCTGCTGGCATGGTCACCAGCTAAACTCAACTATGTGTGAGTCCAGGTGAGACCAGCACAAGAGCCACTCAGCCCATCATCAGAATCATGAAAAATCATCAGTTGCTATGGATTCAAACCATTAAGTATGAGGGTGATTTGTTATTCTCATTGTAGCTGTGAAATTTACCCATAAACTTTGCCCTAAAGGGAATTGTTTAGCCCTTTAAAAAAATGTTGCAAGGAACACTGGATCCAGGTAGGATGCTAGGTGCCTTCTCTGGGGATCTGGCTTCATGGGTATTGTCCTGTGCAGTCCCAAAGGCTCTGCTTGTGGAAGTTGCTCCATACTTATTTTATGCTTTGTGGCCACCATCTAGAAATTCTTAATAACTTTGAACAAGCATTCTTATTTTACACAAAGCTCTTCAAGTTATCTGGCCAATCCTGCTCATTCATGGTTTTATCATTTATTCCTCAAAACAAGCCCAGGAATTAGAATTCATTATAATCAGTCACTTTTTATAGATAAGGAAAATGAGGCTCTGAGAAGTTCAGTGCTAATACAAGGTCACATGGCAAAGGAGTAGGATGGCACTCACGCATCAAAAGCCTTGAGCCCCAGGACCAACCCCATGCAAACCATGGACATATCTGGAATTTGGTTATCAGTTTTTGTCACATATGAAGTATGATTGAAAATCAAAGTGAATGTTTAAATCTTTTAAAAATTGTAATAGTAAAAGACACACTGCCATGAATCCCCCTAAAATATTTCCCCTTGTTTCTAATACTTTTATCCCATTGTCCTTGCCACTGTCTGAAACAGTTCTGAAAGTACCCTTTCATGAGTGCATTTTGATTGCACTGTTGTGGTTGCCTTGATGTCTTAAATCAATTCAAAATGTTTATCTTTCATGATCATTTTGACTTTGGGGAGGGTCCAGAAGTTACAAGTGTCAGATCTGGGAATAAAGTGGATAAGGACAGAAGTCACACCATGGTCTTCTTACAGTTCTGCCTTTCCATTGGATGGTATTCAGCATGCTATTTACCATATTTTTGATCATGTCTCATAAAGATTTTCATAAAAGAGGACTTCCAGAACTTCTTCAGACAGTGAGAAAAAGATAAGTGTGTTTGAAGCAATGGGGAGTATTTTGATGGGGGTTAATGACAATGTGTCTATTACCATAGAATCTTTTATTTAAATTTAAATATTTACCATATATTTCAACCACTCTTAGTCTTTCAGGTACACTATGACTGAACAAATACAAAAGTAGTTTTTGCTAACAGCCTAGTTGAAAAGAACTTTCCAAACATATCATGGATAAGACACTTGCAGCTATGTCCTCAAGTATATTTAAACAACTACAAGAGCAGGCACAGGAAGGGACAGGGAAGGCCCCGGCCTGGGAAGCTAGACTCAAACTAGCCCAAAGCCCCTATTTATAGAGCTGCGGCCTACTTCAGGCTGCGGGGTGGCCCTAAAATTGCCCTGAGAACTTGACCTTGGCAATGACCATGGAAACCGGGTACCTTTATTCTGGGGCTATTGCTGGAATCATGCTGGGCACAGACAAAAGTTTTTATGGAGAGATCAAGGACATCCTGAAAAGGTAAGATGTTCTTAGATAGGGTACCTAAGAGAGCATTTAAGGAACACCATCAGGAAATAATCAAGAATATGATTTTAGAGAAAAAAATGTGTAAATCAACTTGAGTGTTTTAACCTAATAGTTCTAAGGTCTCAGCAATGTGCCAAGCCCTGTGCTAAGGACATGACAGGCACCATTTCATTTATACCCTCAAGTATAACCCTGGGAGGGAAAGCACTATTATTATCATCCTTGTTTTACTGGAAAAGAAACAGAGGCTTAGAAAAGTTAGGTAATTTACTGGAGGCAACAGGGTTGTCAAGCCAGGATTCAAATCTGCACCCTGACTCCCCTATAACTAGGCTGATGCTTACACCCCTCTTCTCAAATTTTAGCAAGGCAAAACTCTCCTAGGGGACTTTTTAAGAAGCAGATTTTGATTCAGGAAGTCTAGGGTGGGGACTGAGATTTTGCATTTCCAACTAGCGGTGAGATGATGAGGGTATCACTGGTCTATGGATCACAACTGAGTAGCAAGGATATAGATACACAATGGTTTTCCTGATTTTACTTTTATCCTCAAGTTTCCCTCCCCACCCCTTCCAGGTTGAGTTATTGTACTGGTTTCCATTGCTACATAACATAATACCCCTCAGACTTGGCAGCTTAAAATAATAGCAACGCAGTGTCTGAGGAGGCCAGGAGTAGCTTAGCTCCGTGGTCCCAGTCCAGGACCTCCCATAAGTGTGCAGTTAGGGCCTGAAGTCATCTGAAGCCTCCACTGGGCCAGAAGACCCACTTCCAAGATGGTACACTCATATGGCTGTTGGCTGGAGGCCTCACTTCTTTATTATGTAGGTAAGTATCTCCATAAGGCTGCTCAAGACATGGCAGCTGGCTTCCCTCAGAGTAAATGATAAGAAAGAGAGGTGACTATTATGGCTTTTATAACCTAATCATAGAAGTGGCATACCATTATTTCTGCTGTATTGTATTGGTCATACATATCCTTGCTGGTACAAAATGAGAAGGGATTCTGTAAAAATATGACTACTAGGAAGTAGGAATTATTGGAAAGTTGTGGATTCCAGCCACTACAGTTTTCTGTAGAAAAGTCAGTCAGGTCATGTGACTGCTCTGCTTAAAACCCTATCAATCATTTCTCATCACAGTTAGAATAACAGTTTCCCCTTCACACTACAAGATCTGGTTCCTGACCATTTTTTCACCTACTCTCTCATTCAACCCAGCTCACTTCCATCATCCACACTGACCCTCTTGCTGGTCCTCTGTATCACTCAGTCCTTCAGACCTTTGCCCATGCTTTGTCTTTCTGCCTAGAATGAACTTCTTTCAGCGCTCTCTTCAACACTTTCTCAGAAAGGCCGTCCTTACCATCTCATCATGTAAATAACAGTTTCTGTAATCCTCTAGTCCTTTTACTTGATTTATCTAGTCTTAAGTGTAGATAATTATTCAGTAAGGAATATAATTCCTTGGCATTGATAGTGGTTTTGGTCCTGTAACTTGCTTTGGCCAGTAGGATGTTTATGCCACACACCAATCCCCAGCCTAGGGCTTGAGATGTGTTTGTGTTATGTGTGTTTTGCTCATTGTGACCTCTGCCATGCAAATAACATACTGAACTCAGAAGAATGACAGCCCTACAAATGAAACCAAGTAGAACACAACAGCCTGGAGCCACATCTATAGGTCAGTTAGATTAGTTGAAATCTGACTGACCTATAGACATGTGAGATAAAAAAATTAAATTGTAAGTTTTGGAGTGATTTATTAAGTGATATTATCATGACCATAGCTAATTAGTGCACTTTTGAGAGGTGACAGTGCTGGGGATCAAATCCAGGGACTAGAGCATGCTAAGCATGGGCCCTACCACTGACTGCACCCCAACATCTCCTGACTGATACACTTCTTGGCATTGTATTATCTGTTTATTTATTGTATCTGTTTGCAGTCTGTTGCATAAATGTATGCAGGGATTTTGTCTCACTCCCTAAAGTATGCCCAGTATCTAGAACAAGGCCACCCTGACTGCCACATAGCAGATGCTGAACAGGAATTAGTGCATGAATATTAGTGAATGAACTCATCTAACTGTACAGCCTGCTGGCTTAACCATTCTACTACACACTGCCTCCAAAATTAGCTGGGAAAAATGTAAAGTAATTATCTCCCATAAATCGCAAAATTAAAAAAAAACTGTCCTAAGTGAGAGTTCTAGGCAGCGTATTATTGAACAGGAAAGTGTGACTCACATCAAGCTGTTTGCTGTTATCTGTAGGCCAGATGTCATTTGTCCTTACCTAAGCCAGAAACTACAACCAAACCCTTCCTGAGAACGGAAGTGCTGCTTTAGAAGACACTGGCTCACCTGAATGGGCAGCTGTCCCCAGAGAGAGGAGGACCAGAGAGAGGCCTAAAGAACACACACAAAGGGAGGAAATGCTCCCCATCCCCCTCCTGGAACAGCTGCGCCAGGGGACGCCCTCTATGGAAGTAAGGAAGAGGAAGCTGTAATGAAGACAGCAATAATAGAGAAGCCAAACATCAGAGAGAAAGCAGAAGGAAAGAAGAATCGGGACCTCAAATTACCAATTGTTGGGCCTTTATGAGGAAGTAGAAAGGGAGACCAACTTCTAAAGATTTCTGCAGTCCTGTAGCCTGAGGGATAACTTCGGGTTGGAGGATTTTGAATGAGAAATGTTTGGCAGCCTGGGCAGTGTGCTTCCTTCAAACACAGATGTTCAGAATAGATCTGCCTGCGTTTACGTGGGAAGCTCCCCTCAACTTGAAACAAAATGGCTATCTAGCATGGGCAGATATTCACAAAAAATATGTCTTACATTTATATGTAGCAATGATGTGATAAATATACATAAATGTCCATATACACAAAGGAAAAACATAAAGAACATACACACATAACTTTATTTTTTTTCCTTTTTTCTTTCTTTAGTTTTTTTTTTTTTTTGTACAAGGAATCAATCATGATCTCACACTTACCAGACAGGCGCTGTACCACTGAGCTACATCCCCAGCCCAACTCTTAATGGTGATTCTATCTGAGAGGGTTGGGGTAGGCCAGGAATGGAGATGGCCATTGCTATATAACACGTGCAGCTTGCTTTTTACTTAAAATGAGTAGCTGTTCTCTGCCCCTCAGAAATATCAGTAAAGGTTTTTTCATACACAGATGGCCATTTTTTTGTCCCTAACAAACAGAGCTGCCAACCCTTGCATGATGAAGTTAAATGTGGTTGCAAGGTGGTACCTCATTGCATATGATAACAGCGATGAGACCCCACCCTCAATCACGCTGACTCAGGAATTGGCTGGTAGCAGCTCACTAATGCTGTCACTGGTGCCAGGTCTCTGCTTGCCCTGTTCTTCTAGTGACATCAGTGTTCATTTTCAGCAAATGCACTGGCTTAGCCCATCTTGCTGAAGAATGTGGTCTGCAGCTCTGCCCACTAATGTCAGCATCACCATGGTCTCGAAAATGAATTTGGCCTGCCTCTCTGCTCCACTACTCTACCATTTCTGTTTCCCACATCAAGCAATTCTCCAACAGCACTGTTAAATCGATGGAGGAAGCACGGCTCTTCCCATTTGGTCTTTTACACTGCTTTCATCTGTTTAAGAAACAGAACCTCCAGTACTTTTCAAATAGAAAGGACAGTGATTTGTCTTGGATCATCCAGTTGGTAGGAAGCAAGGTCAATCCCAAATGAGTGGATCTCAACCTTGGCATGTTAGAGTCATCTGGTGGCTTTCATAACATACCCACCATCTGTACTTACACAGCTAGTTGAACAAGAATCTCAGGACCTAAATATCAAAAAGTAGAAACTCTCCATGGGTGACTTTGTTACATAGAAAACTATAACAACACTGCAATCCATGGGTAAAAATAAACCAATCTTATTTAAAACTGCCATGTGTTCATGCATTGGCAGGGTGAAAAACTGATGTGGTTAAGAACTGCTGTGGTTACACACCTCTAACTCCAACACTTGGGAGACTGTGGCAGGAGGATTGCAAGATCAAGTCCAGCTTGGACTACTTAGTGAGGCCTTGTCTCAAAAATACAAACAAATAAAAATAAATTTAAAAACCGAAATACAAACTCTCATGTTTCTTCCTTTGTTGGCGTTCTACAGAGAAATTCAGCTAGCAATAAAAAGAGAGGTACTGCCTAGACACCCACACACCAAGAACTTCAAATGCATCAGATCAAGGGAAAGAAACCACATTTAAATCCTATGATCTTAATGTCTGCATTTATATGATGTCCTGGAAAAGGCAAAGCTATTGTGATATATACTCTGATATACCATTATACACTGCTAAAATGTCTAGAAATAAAAGGACAAGCCAAGTATAGTGGAAGGAACCTATAATCCCAATGACTTCAAAGGGTAGTTGAAGCAGTGGCTGGAACTCAGGAGTTCAAGGCCAGCCTACATAACACAACAAGACTGTCTCAGAAAAAAATCATACCAAGTGTTGTTGAGGACATGGAGCAACTGGAACTCTCGTACTTTGCTGCTAAGATGGCAAAAAATTTTATAAAAGAGAGATGAGATTCTGAGGACAATCAGAATTGGATTTGAACTGTGATTCTGTCACTTGGCTCTGGGTGATGATGACAGGTAACATGAGGCTTGCAGGCTGTGGTGTGTTCGTCTACATATGAAGTAATTAATACATTCTAGGCTACTTTACAGGACCGGCATAAGGTGGAAAGGACATGGTGCCTGAAAGATGTTTCTTGCAGTGCCTGGCATATAGCAAATGACCCAAAATACTAGATTTTCTATTCTTAATATTTTTATTCTTGTTATAGCTATCTCTGGGATCCTTGCAGTATGGAAGAGTGTGCTTCTCTACAGCACTCAGCTTTGTCTTTGGCAAGGCCCTCAGCACACCTTTGCCTATGGAAATGTGAAGAAGGGACCCATGAGTGCATAGAAGGTATAGGAGCCTGAGTGGTGGCAGAAGGGGTGGCAGCAACCATTATGCACACTCCACCCTCAATGTGAGCATGGAATGTTTGCATCTTCAGTCTAACAACAGGGCATCAATGTTACTGAGAAATTCAAGGATTCATCCCTCTTATTCAGTGCGACTTGTATAGTTAGCCTCAGCTCCTTGACAGCTTATGAGCACTTCCCATGTGCTACAAATGTTTGAGACCAGTTTCAGACATAGCATGTGAGTTTCAAATATATGTCTGTGGCAGGCTAAAATAAAGACTTCTTTGGATTTGAATTTTCTGGTGGGAAGGTAATGTAGTAACAAAAATGTATTGCAACTATTTTTATAAATCAACAAACAACTGAGAGGAGTCCATTGACTCCTTCCATATGGAATTCCCACTAGCAAACTCCATGCAGAGATTATTCAAGTTGCAAAGGGTCTCACCAGCCCCTTGGAGGCCCTTGAGAGGTAGCTGTGCATCAACAAAGGGGAACTGGCGGTAACTCGATGCAATGGCCTGTTTTTAGCATTCCTTTTGCACAATACCATGTCTGACTTTTGCAGGCAGAGTCTGCCCACCTGCCAGCAAATCTCAGCAGTTGAAGGAAATTCCATCTTTCCTGTCTGATACCCAGATAGCCCTTGAGCTGATGCTCTTGTTGTCAAGCCTGTGTGTGCGTGAGGGTAGCGGGGGTCATGATTTCCAACAGCAGACTTAGTTTCCTCACATTACAAGGCTTGGTGAAGAGCTAGTTCCCAAAGGCCAATGATGAAATGAATACACATCTCTCCAGTGTAGTCTCTGGAGGATTAGCCAGCACAGCTGCTGAGGTCAAGGGTCCTGATACATAAGCAATTCTCCATAAAAGCTCACATTTAAATGCCTGTATAAACCACAGAGGAAGGTTTATAAAACAGAATAGTCCAGTTTGCTCTTCTTCATTTTTGGAAGCCCTTACTAGAGAGATCATGCAAGGAACTCAGTCATTCATTTAAAAAAATTTAAGCATGTACTCAGACACTATTCTAGGACTGAAGATGCAAAGTCAAACAACTCTGCTCTCTTGAAAAACAAGGGAATACATAATATAATGTCAGGTAGGTGACAAGCAATAGGAAGAAATTAAAGCAGAATAAGAAGAGAATAGAACAGATGATGGTGCTGCTTTAGAGAAAGTCACCAGGAGTGACACTGGAAAAGAAGCCCAAAGAAGTGAGGGACGGCACCATGACCAATCAATTGCAGGTGCAAAGAACAAACAGCAGGTGAAAGGCCCTGAGTCAGGAGCTTGTTTGGTATCACCAAGGTGCTGCAAAGAGGCCACCTGTTGATTCTTTAAACAGATGCCATACTAAGGAAAATAGAAGCAACAGCAATAATAATTATAGCTAATATTGTAGATTTACTGGCACACAACAAACCATCAGATTCAACTTTGATAGGGGGAAACTATTATTATTCCCATCTTCGGCACAGAAGTTAAATAACCTCCCCAAGGGTGTCAATAACCTGATCTGCCAGGATTCAAACAGGCCTGTCTGTCATGAGAAAGCCACATTACTTATGACAGGCCACAGGGCATGTTTTACATAGAGAGAAAACAGGTCTTTCCAGGCAGCTATGACACCAAGAACAAGACAACTAAGGCTACTGACGGGACCCTGAGTGAGCCTTCCCAACATGTCCTCATACCCAGGGGCCCAGCCAGCTCCAGACATGGAGAAAATGTCTCCTCAGTACAGAATTTCTGCTTTCAGGGTGGAATTTTTTCTTTCTGCATACAACTATGAGAGGAACTAGACCTTTTCTGTGTATTCTATGCAGAATCTTTCACCACTCATTTTCTACCTAACAGTATAGGTCATAGCTTCTCTAAATAAACAAGAGTAGGTTGCTAGGAAAAAATAAAGTCAAATAAAATTCACTTAAACTTCCATCAGTTTTATTTAGGGTCTTTGGAATGCTCTGCCGTTTAGATTGTGAGCTGATCCAGTGCATGATCTCTGACAGAAAGAGCAAGCTATTCTCCAACTGACTTAAGGTCTGTAATCTCTTTTCTCCTCCTCCTCCTCACCCCTCCTGCCTGCTTGTTTTTACTTTTTCCATCCAGAGCTCGGGACTGAACCCAGAACCTTCACACTGAGCTACACACTGAGCTCTGCTTTTTAAAACAAAATTGAGGCAAAGTCTTGCTAAGTCACTAAACTGCCCATATCAGGCTCAAACTTGTGATTCTCCTGCTTTAGCCTCCCATACTGCTGAGATTACAGGCATGTGCCACTGCACCCAGTTTTCTGTTTCTAATTTCTTGTCAGTAAAGACCATTAAGATTCCTAACAAGAGGCAAAATAATCACACTTCTTCACAATTTAAAACATTGTTTGAGCAGAAGTACATTTTTAAGGCAGAGGTGTCTGTCACTTAAGCTGGCCTTAAATTCCTGGGTTCAAAAGGTCCTCCTGTTTCAGCCTTCTGAGTAACTGGGACTATAGGCACATGCATATTGTAATGACTTGTGTCTAGATGACCCCCAAAAGCCTCATGCAGTCACAGGCGGGGTTTTTTCAGAGATGGTTGGATCTATAGTATGTGATGCTGGGATTAGCAGTGTGTCATTACTAAATATTTAGTCTACTGATTGGTTTGGCATAGTTCTGGGTGTGAGTGCTGCTTGCCCTAAGAGCAGGTAGCCTGGAATACAATATAAAGAGACAGAAATGGGATGCAGTTGCCAGCTGTTACTTGGACTCTTCAGCCTTCTGCTTTCTTCCTGCCATGAACTGTTTCTCCTCTGTGATGCCCCTCTGCCATGCCACCCTTCCTGAAGCCAGCTGACTATGAACTGAAACCTCAACAAACTGTTTCCTTCTTTAACTTCAGGTTTCAGGTATTTTGTCTCAGCAATGAGAAAAGTAACTAAAATATATACATACATAGCCAAACCAAATACCAGACAAATAGGAAGACTATAAAACAAGAGGATTTTGCAATTTCAAAACGAACTGAGTACCTTAACAATATAACAATGAATGCTTTCTAAATATTGTGTCTTTTTTTTATATTTAGATGCATGGACACACAGATACATAAACACAAAAGTGCTAAATTTAACTAAAGAAGTGTGGAGAGCCAGGAATGCTGGTGCACACTTGTAATCCCAGCACTCAGGAGGCTGTGGTGGGAGGATTTCTGTGAATCTGAAGCCATCCCAGGCTACATAGTGAGTTGAAGACCAGTGAGATCATGTCTCAGAAAACAAAAACAGAGTGGAAAAATTACCATGGCTGAATGTAGGTTTCTAGGTCTATAAATAATTTTTATTCCTTTGTAAAAATAATATATATTCTTCATAAGATACTTGAAAAACAGAAAAAAGAATTAAAACATTATTCATTATCTTGCTACTAAGCAATACTAAAAGCATTTTGTATATTTCTTTCTTTTCTATTTTCTACATATGATTTTTTCTTTTTACATAATAACAGACAATCTGCATATAAGACAGTTTATTATTTTTCACAGCATAGTATGGGCAATTTTTTTTAATTTTAAAGAGATTAAAACAAAACACAACAGAACAAAGCAGATCAGAACAAAACAACACAATCAACACAGGATTTCAAAACAAGACAACAGGAAATCAATAGTGGCTACTAAAATGTCTCTTGTTTTCTTTGAAATAGTTGTCCATATCTTCACACACAATGAATTCAAGCAAGGCAAAAATAATAAAAAACCATTCAAAACAAAGACTGAAAGCATTATAGGCCTTCAAACAAGACAATAGGGAAATCAACATTGGCTACCATAATATCTCTTGTTCTCTTCAAAACTATGGGTCAGAATGGGTAATTTCTATCTTGTTATCATGCCCTATTATTTTTCATGTTTAAATAATATTCTTATTATTTTTCATGTTTAAATAATATATATTTCATGTTTAAATAATATTTCATGTTTAAATTAATATTATTTTTTCGATTACTATATTATTGGATATTGTTCACACATTCTACATAATCTAAAAGATCCCACACAACTGCAGGAAAGAAACTCTTCTATTCTGAATTAAGATGGTAGTGCTTCTAGAGTGCATGCCACAAACACATACCACTATCTTATCCAGCCTCCAGCTATGAGCAGAGGTCTATATACCTAAATGCTAGGGGCTGCCAAAGCCACCAGATTAGAAAAAGAAATGGAAACAAATAGCCACTCAATCACCAATTTCCTGGCTTTTCATAACATGAGAGATTTTGGTATATCTGATTCTACATGGTGTTTCCCAAGAGTTGTGCAGTGCACAACCCATACAACTGAACACTATGGCCCTCCCACCTCACATTCTTGCACATGGTTCTCTCATGATCCCAACATGTTCTTCCTCTCTCCACTGTGTCATCAAAACCTCCTGTTATGGAACACTTACATACTATCACATGAACAGACTTAGAGAGTAATTTCACAACAAAAGCTTAAAAATAAAATAAGGATGCTTTTTCTTTAAGCCATCCATGTCACTGCCAGCAATTATTTTTGCAGGAAAAAAATCAGACATACCTGCAGACAGAAGAACAGGATACTTTTCATAAAACTGTTTATACAGCAGAGAAAACTAGAGTATCCAATTGCTTACAGTTAAATATGTAATGGTTCAGTGTTTTCACAGGAAGATGTACATGTATATCATAAAACCATTAAACCTTTGAGGTAGGTACATGTGTCCTGATGAAGAAATATTCCCAGTATGTCATTAAGGGAAGAGAGCAGTCATAAACTATCTATCATCATCATTGACTTTGTAAAAAAATAAAATTTTCTATATGCATAGGACAAACTCTAGAAGGATGAGGATCAATAGCTGATTTGTATCATTTATTTTTCCATAATTTATGTGTATTACTTGAACAATTAAAAAATAGATATGTATTAGAAAAATATACTCCTGTGACAGGCTTTCCCTCTCCAGCCATGCCAGGCTCTACCCACAGGCCACAGTGTCTCCTCAGATGAACTGGGCTGCTTATTCTGCAATGATGGGCACAGATCCTCCTGCCCAGTGCTAGGGGTAAAACCCACAGCCTTGGCACTGAGCTACATCTCCACCTTTTTGTTGTTGTTGTTGTTGTTTTTGAGATAGCATTTCACTAAGTTCCCCAGGCTTAAACTTCAACTTGTGATCTTCCTGCCTCAGTCTCCTAGAATGCAGGAATTACCATACACTCCAGATTTTTTTATTTTGGACCAAGACTCTCCTCTGTGTTCAAATAACAAGTCCAGATTATTTTTTTAACTGAGGATTACATTTTCAGGACTCTAGATTGTAAGTAACAGAAATCTATCCTGAAGAGGATTCACTGGTTTGCCAGGCACAGGTCCTCGACAATGTCCTTGGGGCCATCTCAGTCCTGTTGGCCTCTGTGTCACTTCTCCAGCAGGCTCCTCACAGGGGCAAGTGGTCCCCAAAAGCCTGGTGTCTAAGTGACCCCAGTACAGAGAGAGCTGCTCATTCTCAGTCACTTCAGTGTGCGTCTCATGAGGTCTGACTGGCCTGATTCAGGTCCCCTGGTTGTCATGGACTGGACCCTCCAGGGTCCAGCCAGAATGAGGCCCAGGCCACTCACACTTTGCACTCTCACTGTTTTACAACAAGCTCTATCTCCTTTGGGGGTCTCCCATCTACCCCAGGTCAGTTCATATAGATAAAAGTATAAAAAAGATTCTCGTTGTTCCCTGTAAGTAGAGATCAAAATTCCATCATTGTATTTTGCTATTTTATTTTAAATTTGGTGATTTTACAAGACCACAAAGGAGCTGTTGCAATAACCTCCCACTGTATCACTCATCAAATAATGGGTAATGGTTGATGGCTTTTGTGACTCTTGCTGGTTACAACGTTGGCGTGAGAGCTGACAGCTGGGGAAAGCAAGGAGAGCGGAGGCTCCCCACCAGGTGTCTGGACTGAGTTAGAAGACAAATAAAACCAGTGAAGAGAAGGCATTAAACTCCATAAGCTTGTTTAGATAGAATAAATATTCACTGGATTTATCTGGTCTCAGCCTTCTAAACAGTTAAGGAAATTTCAATTATTACCACCCATTAAGGACCTCATTTGAACTTCACAAGAGCATGATTCTCTCAGCTTTTCCCAGTGGCATCTGCAATCTCATAAACAGAGGAACATCCATCAGGCAAGTGGGGTGCGACTGCTCACCAGTCACTCACTTCAGGAAAGAGCGCCTCCTGAAGTGGACCAAATTAAAGGACCAAATTTCACTCACAGGATTCAAATGGATTAAAAACAAGAAACCATGTGGTTTTGCATCTTGAAGCAGCCTGGCTTTGCAGCTCCTAGCCTAGTGCTTTGAAAGAAGAAAGACAGGAATGTCTGCTCCCACAGTGAAAGGGAAAAGCTGTACCAGAAACATTGTTCCTTTTAAAACTTTGTTCTTTTTGAAACCGCCTAGCTCTGTAACTGCTTCATGGCCCTGTAATTACCTTCTTGGCCCCGGTAACTGTGAGAATGTAACCAAACATGCAGGATGCCTGGTTATAACAAGCTCCATGATCATTAATCTGATCTTGTAACTGACGATCATTAATCTAGGTTTGTAACCCATGATCTCACTCTGCTAGCTAATCCAAAAACTGCCAGGCTGTTCTGTCTCGCCTTTGTATCTCCTAGTTTTGTATCATATAAAAGTACTAGCTCACAAGCACTTGCTGATTGGTTTATTGAGGGAAATGATCTCAGCCAGGACTAGCAGTATAAAATAAAGCTATTCATTGCCTCCAAATCCTGGGTATCATTTCGGTGTTTCTGCTTGCCGTAGCAATAGAAGTGCTCAGTGTCTCCTACGACATATCAGGGAACTTCCCCTAAACAGTTTATGAGAATCGATTATATTATGCGTGATGAAATGGATAGCTACTTTGAAGAAAAAGAGACATTATGGTATCCATTGCTGATTTGGTATCGTCATGCTGTGAAATCCAGTAATGCTATTATTCTTTGTTCAGAGTGGTTTTAGTCTGTTTTGTATTGTTTAATTTCAATATACATGAAGGTATAGACAACTAATTTGAACAGGAACGAGAGACATCATGGCAGCCATTGTTGATTTTCCTATTGTCTGGTTTTGAAGGCCTGTAATGCCTTCATCACTCTGTTATGATCAGTTTAATACTATTTTGTTTCATATGAATTCATTGTGTGTGAAGATATGGACAACTATTTGGAAGAAAATAAAAGACATTATGGTAGCTGTGGTAGATATCCTATTATCTTGCTTTGAAATCTGTGCCACTTACATTGTTTTCTTCTGATCTGCTTTATTCTGTTTTGTTATGTTTAGTTTTACCCTCTTTAAAATTAAAAAAAAAGAAATACCAGGGTCCTGCTTATGAGGCAAATTATAAAGTCACAGCTCCCAAGGACACTTTACTACAAATAGCTGTTCATATCATGTGATTCTTCTGCTGATGTGGTTGGTTAAAATGTACTTTTTAATGGACTGTCTAGTTAGTTTTATGTTAGATGAGAGAAGATGCCAGATTCTGGACTTTAAGGTTTCACAGCAAGCAGATTAATCAGTCTTTAAAAGTAAGTTCTGGCACCTGCTATAGCATGGATAAACCTTGAGGACATAATGCTGAGTGAAATAAGCCAGTCACAAAAGGACAAATACACCATGATTTCACTTATATGAGGTCAAATTCATGGAGACATGGAGCTGAACAGTGGTTTCTTGGGGCTAGGAGTGAGGAGCCAGCGATGAGGAGTTACTGATTAATGGGGCAGAGTAGAAAGATGAAAAGTCTTGGAGATGGGACTGTGGTGATGGTTATACCACACTGCACTGTAAAATCTAGGGAGCACTGACATATGTCCGGCCTCTTATTTTCTACTTTGAGACAGAAATGAAAACATTATACTTTCCCCACTAATCAGTCTTGTCATTTTTGTTGAAAAATCAGTTGGCGACAGATACAAGGGTTGATTTCCGGATTCTCAATTCTATTTTATTGATCTATACGTTTGTCCTTACGCCGGTACCACACAGTCTTGACGTATATAGTTTTGTAGTTAAGTTTTGAAATAGGGAATCCAATTTTACTGTAGCTTTCCAAGATTGTTTTGACTACTTTGAATTTTCTTCTGAATTTTAGGATCAGTTTAGGATGACTGTTTTAGATTTCCAGCTGGGACTTTTGATAGAATCTGTGTTGAATCTGTAGATCAATTTGGGGAGCACTGCCACCTTTATGGCATCAAGTCTTCTACTCAATGAACATGGAATGTCTTTCCATTCTACAAACTCTTCTTAAATTCCTTTCAGTGATGTTTTACAGTTTTCAGTGTTCAGTTTGTACTTTTGTTAAATTTAGTCCTAAGTACTTTATTCTTTTTTATTTTAAAAAGAATAAAATCAAGCAAAATAAAACAGAATAAAACCAATCAAAACAAATCAGTGTAAGTGACATAGGACTTCAAAACAATAGGAAATCAACAATGGTTACCATAATGCCTCTTGTTGTCTTCAAAATAGCTGCAGATAACTTCAGACATAGTAACAAAACAGAACAGAATAGAACAGAACCAATAAAAACAAAACAATGAATGCAATAAAGGACTTCAAAACAAGATAATAGTAAATCCAAAATGGCTCCATAATATATCTTGTTATTTTTGAAACAGCTACCCATGCAATCAGATATAATGAAATCAAACAGGCTAAAATAGACTAAAACCCAACCCAACAAAACAATGAAAATGATACAGGACTTCAAAACAAGACAATAGGGAATTAACAATGGCTACCACTTTCAGAAGGGGATTCCCCATAGGTGCTACATTGCATATTGCTATCCTCTAAATAAATGATCAGACTACTGGCCTTAGACCTGAAAAGTCAGTGAAACACTAAACACTACAAGCATTAAAGTGTATTTTACCTCAATAGCTATCATGGCAGCCTGTGTTTCTCTGAATCAGCCAGTCACATAGTGGGGGGGGGCTCTTCTTATTTCCCAACCTGCATGTCGGAAGGGATTGGCATCTAGCTCTTCCCTCAGTGGCTCACACATGTCACCAATCCACAGGGAGGGCTTAGTTCTTGGTGACTTCTTGTTCTCTTCCCATGCAGTCTGCAAATGGCACTGACTCATGGGAAAAGGCTGACATCTGGCTGTCCCCCAGTGGTCTGCACATGGCTCCAATTCACTAGGAGGGCTTATTTTTTTTTTATCCTATTGCAAATGGAACTATCTTTTAATTTCATATTCAGATTGTTCATTGCTAAGTGTATAGAAATACAATTGATTTTTTTGTATACTGGTCTTTTATCCTATAATTTTTCTTGAACATGTTTATAAGTTCTAATTGACTTTTTTAAAAAGTGAAAGCCTTGGGATGCCAAGTATGACATCATGTCACCTAGAGTTTTATTTCTTCCTTTCCAATCCAAATTTCTTTTATTTCCTCTCTCATATCAGTTTCCCTGACTAGAACCTCCCACACAACGTAAAGTTGAAGTGACGAGAGAGGACATTTTTCTCTTGCTCTTAATCTTCCAGGGAAATTATCTGCTCTTTCACCATTCAATATATTGGTTGTAGTTTTAATAAATACTCTTTATCAAGTAGAAAAGGCCCCTTCCACTCCCACTTTGAGGAATAGTTTTACCATGAAAAGCATGTTGGATTTTGTCAAATACTTTTACCTGTATCACTGAGTTTAATTTGTAATTAAATAAAATCATACAATATTCTCTTTATAAAAACACATGTACATAAGGCCAGAGTCTCCTTAGTTCTTTCTCAGCTATCCCAAAGTACCAGCGTTGCCACACTGCTGTTTCCTTTCAAATGTTTTCCTGTGGATATGTGTGGATGCACATGCTAAAATATACAATACATTGTAACAAAAACAGCATAATATACATGACTGTTTCCTTCCCCCTGGGATGCCTCTGGTTCTAGTTTACACACTAGTGCCCACATTTCCTTTAAGGTTGAGGTCAGATCCTGCTTTTCTATAGTCCCATTCAGGGTCTTCTCATCTATCAGCTATCTTTTCCTTCTAGCTACCTTAGCATCCTTCTTCTTTCCTTGGTTCCCCCTCAGTTACAATTTTTAGCACAGGAAAGGTTTGGATTTGAAGAGCTGCAATTTTCATACAGTAAACACTGATCCTTTAAATATCTTCTATGCTTTGAGAAACATTTCTAGCTACTGTATGATGGTCTTAGTTATTTTTTGCATTGTTGAGACGAAATACCCGACACCCAAAGTTAAAGGAAGAAGGATTTATGCTAGTTCACAGTTTTTAGAGGTTTCAGTTCACAGTCAGATAGCTCCACGGGAGGGTGGGATAGCAGAGGAGCAACAGCTCACGGAGTGGCAGGGCAGACAGAAGGCAGCAAGCAGCAAGCAGCCAGCAGCCTTCTTTCTCTCCCTTTATAGTCCATCCAGGCTACAAGTCTATTGATTAGTGTCACCCATACCCAGGGTAGGACTTCCATTATCCACAACCAGAACTATGATAAACCAGTTTAGTTGTCATATACCTTTTAATATTTTTTTAATTTTAAAAAGAAAAAACAATAAAAATAACGATACAGAATTTCAAAATAAGATAATAAGAAATTAACTGGTTAATCTTCCAGGGAAACTATCTCATCTTTCACCATTCAATATATTGGCTGTAGTTTTAATAAATACCCTTTATCAACTAGAAAAGGCCCCTTCCACTCCCACTTTGAGGAATATTTTTACCATGAAAAGTATGTTGAATTTTGTCAAATACTTTTACCTGTATCACTGAATTTAATTTGTATTGGTATCTTCAAAGTAGTTACTCAGATTACAAAATATAGGCATGAAAAGTTGATCAAACAATGCAAGTACAAACTGTTCTTTCCAATGCATTAATAGAAATTAGTAGCATAATTATCTTAGCATATATATATATATACATACATTTCCTTCCTTTCCTTCTTTTCTCCTTTCCTCCATCCCAGTAGTTCTTTCCTTTGAGCAGTTTCTTTCTCTTTCACTATATCTGTTATGTATCACACACTCTTAATCCCAGTATCACACACCTATGATCATGCCACCTCCCCTAAGTTTTACCTAGGGCCCATGAAGCTTTGAGGGGACATTCAGAACAAGGCATAACAGTGATGAAGGTCTATAGCCTGGGTCCATGTTGAGCTATTATGACATCTTTTTAAGTGACAGTGTTTGTTGGTATGATGAGCTGAATTTACAGTCTGAATTTACTGATTTGTTTTACAGACTGTTTTTTATACTGAGCCTATGGGAAACAATGAGAATGGGCCCCAAAGCCCTTGCATGTCTAAGGATGGGGCAGGAGGATCTTACTATTTAAGACGGAACAGATCCCCTCATTCTGTAGCATATAAGTTACATATTGAGCTGCTGGGACTGTCCTAGTAATGTGAAAATGATTGGAAGTTACTTTTAATGACAATAATAATTCAAGACAAGTTAATAATTCAAGAAATTCTAAACCAGTCTTTAAGATGTAAGTTACAAAGAAGCCTGTTTCTGAGGTCTGGATGTGAGCTATTATATCCTTTATTCCAAACCTATTGGAAGGTTTTCAAATGGGCCCTCCATGTCACAAACATTCGCCATCAAGCCACAGGCCACACCTGCACATGACCCTTACCAGATAGCCTCTCCAGAAGGACTGTATGATAATCACTGCTTCCTCTTCTGTCAGTAGGAGAGAGAGTGGGATTGGTGGTCGTGGGCTGAAAAGCAATAAAATGGTAATATGTCCATGAGATCCCATCCTTCAACCCCAGAAATTCCTCTGATAAAACAGGCTCTCTAAGAGCCTCATCCATCACCATTTTTAGAAAGCAACAATATCACTTTTGAAAGAGAAGTGTATTTTAGAGTTAGCAGTTTCATACTAAAATTTGGCATTCTTTTTAAAGCCAACATAATCTCAAATTACCTTTAGTCTTATTCTCTTCTGTCAGAGGACTCAAATTGCTTGTAAGTCCTGCACGTGCAACATACATGTGATCAACACAGGACTATGTGGACATGTCAGAGTCAGAGGAAACAGCCTTTACGAACTACATGAGGACTGAAATCATAAAGGGCTCTTTTTCCCACTTTTTATTGGAGTGAAATTCACAAGTTCATCTCTTTCTAGAAAGCAAAATATTAAACTTTATGTCTAATTAGTGTGCATTCAGGTTAATGTAGTTTAAGTATATTTTTAAGTTCTGCTCTTATATCTTATTAAGCAACAAAGTATTTTAGTGGTGGGTCAGTTGACAGTGTTCTTATGGGATTTTTAGAGTATGATGAAAGTTAGATTATAATTGTTAGATTATGATTTTTTAATTATAGATACATTAAAATCATGATTACATGCTTTTGCTTTCCTTTAAAAGTTTAATGGATACTAAGGAGGCTGAAGCAGGAGAAACACTGTGAGTTTGAGGCCAACCTGGGCTACAAAGTGAGTTCAAGGCCAACCTGAACTGCATAGTGAAACCCTGCCTCAAAAACAAAAGTAAAAACAAAAACAAAAACAGTTTAATGGAGGCATGAAAAACTGACAAGGGCTTATAAATTTGTATTAATCCTGACTCTTTATATGTGCCCAAAGCAAAGCTCAGCTACCTCTGAAAAGCAAGGGGAAAGACTTTTCAGACTACAAAAGAATGAATCCCTGAAAGGATGTGTATCACAAGGAGGCCACTCCTAGGACAAGATCCTCAAAATTGACTTTGCAAGTGTGAAATTCCCAAGTGTCCCTGGCCCCAGAGCTCTTTCTAATGACAGCTAGAGCTGACAGTAACTCTCTTTGTGCATAGTCTGACTAACCTGCCCAAGGTCACAGCTTGTAAGTGACCTAGCCAGGATCACGGTCCAGGCTTCCCTCACAATGGTGTGCAGATACCCTCACCTTAACCAGGCAAATCCTCGCAGGTAACCAGCCTAGAACAGCTTGCAAAGGCAACTGGCAGCAGTGCATGACTCTGAGAATTGTATTTCCCTTCTAACTTCGACTTAAGAAAGGAGGAAAAGAAGAAAGGAAAAAAACCTCAAGACAGTATATTTGTTTGAATGAATGACTGTGCTTTTGAACTTATTCCAGAATCAAAGAAATCAAAGTCAGGAAGCACAGAGCGTTATCAAGACTATATCTCGAGCTGGTGCCAGCTCTGGTTCTCCAGCCAGACAGGTCCTTTCTAAGAGATGAGTACAGGGAAGTGTTCCACTTCTTTGCAGAGATAATTACATCCTCAAAATGATAGCATTGTTAGGAATCCTTCCCTAATGTTCAGTTTCCACTTTTATTCACATAATCCAGTGGCTTTTCTTTGGGGCTGTTTCTGTTTCCCTCTCCTTGCCTTATTAACAACTTGTTTCTGGCTCTGGTGGAACAATCTTCTTCAGCTGTAGTCCCGCTCCTGGAGATGTTATGACTCCCCGAGCTCCACACTAAATATCTTTCCTCTTCGTTGTTTCATTGTCCTTATTCTAGAAGTCTTGGTGATGTGGCACCAACAAATCAATCCCTGAAGTAATTTCCCCTTGCTAGTTAAAACTTAACAGCTTCTAGAGAAAGCTTGGTGTTTTTGAGAATTTGGTGTGCTGACAGTGAATTTATAAGAATAATGCATTAGCTGGTGTTCACTGAGTACTTTCTGGACACCCTTGTCACCAGCTTGCACCTTTGTGCTGCAGCCAGGCTGGGCCTTTTCATCTCCTCACGTGGTCCATTCTCCCTGCCTCCCACTTCAGGGCCCTTGCAAAGATATTTTCCTTGCCTTTCAATCCAAACTCTCTACCCCCAAGAAGGGACACCTATGCAGCTGCATAGATTACACTCTGCTCAAGGGTACTCAGCCAAAGGACCATAGGACTTTATACCTCAGCCCATATTCTGCACCCTCAGATTTTCCCTAAAGTAAGGACACCTTTATTTGCTCAAATGCACCATAGGGCAGGGGAGGGGGTAGGGTTTGATACTTCATTTTCCTAGTTCACGTTTATTCCTCTTCTGATCTCCATTAAAATGTTATTTAAAATGTCTTCTGATTAGGGCAGGGACCAATTTTTGCAATTTGTCATCCTACTTTTCTTCCTAGTCTTTGGTCAAATTTGGAGATACAAGTCCATGTGATTATCCAATTAATGCCCAAATCTTTCCTCAAGTGAAAGCTCCATGAGTGCAGAGACTGGCCCTAGGTTTGCTCCTGTTGGTATAGCAGGCATGTAGGACAATTTCAGCGTGTAAATACTTGAGTAATGAGCAGCTGTCTCTATGCCTGGCCATATGCTATGTGCTTTCAAGGTGCGATTTCATCAGACCTTCACAACAGCAAAAATGGGCTACTATTATCCTCCCTTTAGGGTTGAAAATGCTGAGGCCCAGAGGGGTAAAGGGACTCATTCGATGTCACTGAGTATTTCCTGCTGAGACAAAAAACTCCCTAGGAAACAGGGAAGGGATCAGCTCACAAAGTCATGAACACAGAAGTCAGAGTCTAGCAGCTGTTGGGTGCTAACTAGACGAAAACTCAGTAATTTGCCTAGAAGAAAAAAAAACGAGAGGTGTGTACCATGATCACAGAAAATGCCCTCTTTATTGAGCCAGACAATATCCACTTGGCATTTCAGACAGTTGTCTGACTTTTTACAGGGTAGTCCTATGTCAGCACAGCTAAATAGAGTAGGTTTGTCACTTGCATCTGAGGGGACATTTGATGAAGTTTTTCTCTTCAGCTGCAATTTTCCTGCCTTTAGTGTGTTTTTGACTGCAGATGTCATGATGTGCTCAGAATAATAGTATTTCTGCATGGGAATAGCAGGAGGAAAGTGGAACTGTGATTCTGAGGACACAAAGCTGGATGAGCCCAACAAAGCCCTTTGGCCAGTAATGAAACCCTGGACCACTCTGCATCACAATTACATCTCCAAAAAGCAAAATGAGTTTCCTAAGAGGCCTTTAAGGCAGTAATATGAAGCCATCTTTAGTGACATCCTTGCTTTCACGGCTAAATAATGTGGCACTGTCTAGTTCGCAAACAAGAATAAGTATGAGAAAGCCAGTGTATATCAGGCTAAACAGACTTAAGTCTTTAGAGAATTTTCCCTAGGAATTATCAATCATTTCAGCAGGCCAACTTGAAGGCAGAGAAGCCACACCAGGCCCTTTTCTCTGTTTTGGAAACAGTGCAACTGGTTTCAGGTCAAATAAAAATAAAGAGGCAAGCACTCATCACTGGAGAACTGGGGAGGGGAGAGGAGATCAATGTGTCCACCACAGGAGAAGGCAGCTGAAGCTCCTCAGGGGCTGAAACTGGACATCCCCAGAGCAGATCTTTTTGTGCATTCTATCAAGCACCACAGTGTTGCTGAGTCTGTTTCCAAGGAGCCTTGTTTTACTAGTAATGCTCATCTGTCATGTCTTTCTCTCCCCTTCCCTTAAACGTGACTTACAT
Source organism: Dolichotis patagonum (assembly GCA_004027295.1). Lineage (NCBI taxonomy): Eukaryota > Metazoa > Chordata > Mammalia > Rodentia > Caviidae > Dolichotis > Dolichotis patagonum. The sequence goes on along the minus strand of PVJX010023846.1, from coordinate 1,443 downwards.
ATATATGAACCATAAGAATCTATCCTATAATTCTGAGAAGAAATAGAAATTAATTTTTCTGATGGTGTGGTTTAAAGATGAATGTGCAAGCATGTGTATACACACACTCTCATCTCTTTTTGGGTGCCAGTTAAAATATTTGTAGAGCATAAAGAAGACATAGTATGCTTACAAAATATACAGTAAAAAATCTGAGGTGGTCTTTATCAATTTCTTTATCTGGTTATAATACAATTAAAGAGGTATCATCAATAAAGAAAGTAAAGTAGAAAGCAGAAAAGCTTGTTTGCTATTGAAAATAGAATTTCACACAAATGGCAAAGAAATATATGAAAAAATGTTCAACATCATTGGTCATTTGAGAAATGCAAATTAAAACAACACTGAGATAACACCTCACTCCAAAAAGAATGGCTAACATCAAGAAATTAACCAATAACAAATGCTGGCAGGGCTGTGGGGAAAAAGGTACCCTTCTCTACTATTGGTGGGAATGCAGACTGGTACAACCACTATGGAAATCAGCGTGGAGATCCCTCAAAAAACTAAGATTAGAGATTCCATTTGACTGAGCTGTTCCTTTCTTGGTATCTTCCTAAAAGAACTGAAAACATCATATCACAGTGATATATGTGCACCCATGTTTATGGTTCCACAATTTGTAATTGCCAGATCTTGGAAACAACCCAAATATCCATCAACTGAGGAATGGATAAAAAGATGTATTTTTGTACAATGGAATATTATTCAAGACATAAAGAATAATAACTCGAGGCTTTTGTAGGTAAATGGATGTAACTAGATATCATACTTACAAATAAAGTAAATCAGACTTGCATGTGTAAACACCAAATTGTCTCACTACTGTAAGAAACTGAAAGAGTAAGTAAGATCCAAAAGTTATAATAGATATAGTAAAAGAGAAAGAAACTGCTCAAAGGGAAATTATATTGTTTGATCAACCTTGCATGCCTGTATCTGGTAAACTGAGCAACCACTTTGAAGATAAAAAACATGAAATATAATAACCATTGTTAAACTCCTGTCATCTTGATTTGAAATCCTATATCGCTATTGTTCATTATCGTGGTCCTTTTGCTTTTGTTGTTTTTTGACTGTTTTCTTCTTGATTTTTTTCTTTTTAAAATAAAGAAAATTGAATTTCAGAATGCAAATTCCATCTACTTTTCACTAGGTAAGAGATTGAGTAGTTTTCTTTGACCATGAAAGCACAAACTTGTGACCCTGAAGCAAGGCCAGCAGATCGCTGTAGCTGCTGGTTTCAAACAGGAGCCTAAAGAGAATTCTTTCTGTGGTCTGTTGGCCATTTCAGAACTTTGGAAATGGAATGGTCAATTCATCAGAAAGAAATAGCAGGTGAGTATGGCAGACTTTAGGGGGCCTGCAGGGGAGAGACCCTGGTGCCTCGGGACCTGCACCATG
>PVJX010023845.1:0-28781 GCA_004027295.1 Dolichotis patagonum | reverse complement strand
GGCCATTCTCCCAAAATTACTATACAGATTCAATGCAATCCCAATCAAAATACCACTAACATACCTCATAGATCTAGAGAAATCACTCCTAAAATTCATCTGGAACCAGAAGAGACCTAGAATAGCAAAGGCAATTCTAAGCAGCAAAGGCAAGGCAGGAGGCATCACAATTCCTGATTTGAAATTATACTACAAAGCTACAGTAACAAAATCAACATGGTACTGGAATAAAAACAGACCTGAAGATCAATGGAATAGATTGGAAGATACAAACACAAACACAAACTCACTCAACCACCTTATCTTTGATAAAGGGGCCAAACATGTTTGCTGGAAGAATGACAGTCTCTTCAACAAATGGTGCTGGAAAAATTGGCTATTCATATGCAGAAGACTAAAACTAGACCCATGCCTATCACCATGTACTAAACTAAAATCTAAATGGATCAAAGATCTAAATCTTAAAACAGAAACACTAAATCTGTTGGAAGACAAAGTAGGTAAAAACCTCGAAGATATAGGGGTAGGTAGAGAATTCATGAACAAGAATCAAACTGCATGGGAAATACTTCCCAGAATCAATAACTGGGACCATATCTTATTAAAGAGTTTCTGCATGTCGAAAGAGATTTCCAGCAGAGTGAAAAGAAAACCCACGAAATGGGAAAAAATCTTAATGGATTGTCCCTCAGACAAAGGACTTCTGTCTAGAACTTATAAAGAATTAAAAAAACTCAGAACCTCAAAATTCAAAGATCCAATCCAAAAATGGCCATCTGAAATGAATATACAGTTCTCAGATGAACAAATATGAATGGCAAATAAATACATGAAAAAATGTTCATCATCATTAGTCATGAGAGAAATACAAGAAAGAATGGCCAGAATAGAAAAAACTACCAACAACAAGTGCTGGAGAGGCTGTGGGGAAAAAGGAACTCTTCTGCACTGTTGGTGGGAGTGTAGACTGTGCAACCACTGTGGAGGTCAGTCTGGAGATTCCTCAAAAAACTGGATTTGGAGGTCCCATTTGACCCAGATATCCCACTTCTAGGCATATTCCCAGAAGATCTGAAAACATCATACCACAGTGATATATGTGCACCCATGTTTATAGCAGCACAATTTGTAATAGCCAGATCTTGGAAACAACCTAAGTGCCCATCAACTGAGGAATGGATAAAAAAGTTGTGGTATTTTTATACAATGGAGTACTACTCAGCTATAAAGAATGACCACATTGAGATATTTATAAATAAATGGACACGACTTGAGGCCATACTCATAAGTGAAATAAACCAGACTCACATGTGTAAATACCATATAGTCTCCCTAGTATGAGAGTTGATAAGAGTATATAAGATTTTATGGTAAGCATGAGTCCCCATCTCATAGCTTTGAAGCCTTTCAATGTTTTCATTCATCAGTTGGAATGGTTTTATTTTGTTTTGTTTGACTATATCATGCATGCTGTATGAACAGCTGTTTTGAAGAAAACAAAACATTATGACAGCTATTGCTGATTTAATATCATCCTTCTTAGAAGTCCTACCATGCTTCTATTCTTCTACTACCATTGGTTCTATCTATCACATTGTGTCTTATTGGGATTTGAATATGTGTGATAGTATAAACAAAATTTTTATTGAAAATGAGATATTATAGTATCCATTGATCATTCTTTATTATTTGGTTCAGAATGCCCTATAATTCTTTCACTCTTTGAATGGTTTTATACTATTTTGTTATGTTTGATATTATTGTATTTGAAACTATGCTCAACTATAGCAGAGAAAGAGATATTGTGACAGCTACTGTTAATGTCTGGTTGTCTTAATGTAAAGTACTGTGTTGCCTATGTTGTCCTATTCTGATCTGCTTTGTTCTGCTCTTTTGTTTTATTCTCTTTAAAATAAAATAAAAAAAAAAAGAAAGTCCATTGGCCACTTCACACCCACTTGCAAACTTCACACCCACTTGCAATACTAACAACAGCAGTAATAAGTGTTGGCCAGGATGTGGGTTAATCAGAACCTTCATACTCTGCCAGTGGAGGTGTAAAATAGTACAGCCACTTTGAAAACCAGTTTGCAAGTTCCTCAAAAAAGTGGAATGTGAGGTTTCCCTATCACTCAGGAATTTCACTCCTAGGTATATATCCAAGAGAATTGGAAATGTATGTTCCAAGTTTCACAGCAGCATTTTTCATCAATAGCCAAAAAGTGGACATAACTCACCTGTGCATCAGTTGAGGAATGGTTAAATAAAATGTACCCTATCCATACAATGGATTATTATTCAGTCAACAAAGAATGGAGTACTTAAACATACCACAAGAGAGATGAACCTTGGAAGAATTATAATCAGTGAAATAATATAGACACAAAAAGTACTGCAAGGTCCACAGATGATTTTGGGGGACCGGCCTGAGACTTATCCCAGACCTGCCTAAATGTGGTTCCAGTGTTACCTTGAGCCCATTGCTGGGCTCCCACCCAGATTGCTGGCAGGCCCTGCCTCCCCTTCACCCATTCTCTTTCTCTTTCCTGCAAAAGTCAGACCCCTTCTAGTTCAAGAGAAAGCAACTCTGTTTTTACCAACCTTGCTGGCCTTTTGACATCCTCCATCTGTCCTCTTGGTTTCCACTCTGTTTTCAAGTTCTGACCCCAAATACACCACTTCAGCCAGGCTCTAGGACTGACCTTGTCATCTCTTGCTAACAGTGGGGAGAAGAGAGCAAATTTGTCTGCCATTGTTGGCCTCTGGTGGCCAGGACCAGAACTGGTGACTCATATCTGCCGTTCACAGTAAATTTGTAAAATGAATGCAGGACTGGCAGGAACTTGGGTCACTGCTCTTTCTCTGTCTTCTGCCGTTAAAATGTGACCCATGGCCTCTCTCCTTTGGCAAAAGTGATCTATAAGCATAGTTACATGTCCGACAAATATTTTTGAAAGGTAAATATTTACATTTTTTAAATTATAAAACTAACATGTCTACATGGCCAATATACAGGAGAGTAAAAAAAAAAATCACCACTTACAATTCCACTACATTTACTACTTGAATATTTTTCTAACAATTTTTCTTACGCCTTAACTTTGCATGGTAGGAATCTTTTGCATTATAATCTGATATTTATTGGTATGATAAATCTTCCTCTTCATGACAAATTCTTGACATATTCTTTGACTATACAAATTCTTAATATATTCTTTGAGTACACAATAGTTCACCATAAAACCAGACCCATGTGCCTTTCTTGAATGCTGATCACTGAGGTTGTTTTGGGACACTGATAAACAATGACATGCTGAATATCTTTGTGTAAAAAATGACCAGTGGAGCAGAGATGAATTCTTCTTTTGGGGTGCATTCTGGTTAGGAAGGTGTCTTGCCCAAGAGCATCAGAGATGAGACATGGATAAGGTGGGGTAACTCAGAAAGCACAGATATCTGAGTGCTTTGGAGGGCCTTACCTGAGAAAAAGGAGGCCCAGAAGGCTTCTGTGCCCAGTGAAAGATACACAACCGCTTAGGGAAGGAAACAGGGTGGGTGCCAAGCTGGGAGAGGCATTTAAACTTGTTGGATGAGCATACAACGTTCCCAGAGGCAGAAGTCAGGGAAAAAGTGACCACGTACTTCTTTTTGGCCTAATCCTGAACCCACTGTGACAGTGATGTCTGTGCACAACCCTCATGCCAGGCACCTTGTGAATAACAGCTGTCAGAACCTGCATACTGGGCCAGAGAGCTTTTCCAGAACTAAGGGAGCTGGTCTGTTTACAGCAGGCTTGGGGGGCTTGAGGCCCCTAGGAGCAGCCTCAGTCAGTGAATGACACTGTAGAAGTTTTGGATCAGTAGCTCAAGACGCAACTTTCGGAGTCCTGTGTTCTTTTATTCCACATTTCCCAGTTGGCTGAGCCTCGGTTGCCTGTTTTGGCTACAAGCTTCTAAGCACACCCTTGGTGGCTGCCTACCCTTCCTTGTGTCATTTCCTCCTTCCCTATTGTTGTCCCTTGCATCTTTCAGATGTAGCACTCACACCTGAAACCTCTCCCCCTGAGCCATCTCTCAGCAGGACCAGCCAGCTGCCACCTAGCTATTATGTTTTGGATGGCAGGCATCTAGGAAACCACACAGGAGGGCAGGAGAGGGAGTATGTTTTGGAGAGAGCCAACAAGAATTGCGTACTTAAAGAAAATTTCTGGCTGGAGCCCCACTGCTAGCTACCAGCCAGGCCAGGTCTTCCTGCAGTGTGCCAGCTTACACCAACCTGCGTGAGTCACGTACAAAGTCACGTACCAAGGACTCAGCAAACAAGGCCTGTGATCATTTCCTGGTGCCTCAGTGGTCTGTACATCCCGGGGTGATCATCTGGGCATTTCCAGAAAAAATCCTTGAGTTTTGGTCACCCCAAGCCATTCAAAGTGCTACAGGATGGAGATCTGGGCTTCGAGCTGCCAGAATTTGTGTGACTCATGCCCTCCAGTGGTCAGCCGACAAATGACGTGGGCTGTCCAGCTAGGGACCTGCTGGATACAAGTACAGGCGCGTCTGTCCTCTAATATGCTTTCCTTTGTGCCTCATCTTCATAATTTTTGTCACACATGCATATATTTGCTTAAATGTTTTTACTTAAACTGACCCTTTTAAATGTAAGTAAAGATATTTCTAAAATAATCACTTTCTATAAGGGGTAAACCAGTCAATTGCCATAGTAATCACATCAATAAATAATCCAATTATTAAAACGAAAAATGTTTCATGTACCACCTGGAGTCCTCACTTGCTTAAGTACACTGACCATTCTTTGGGAAACCAGTCTTGTGACTGAAAAGAGGCCAAGTTCACACTGATAGGGACCTTGCACTGAACATCATTGGTCAAAACATCTACTGAGCACTTGCTGTATGCAAGTGATGAGGTAACAGGACATTCAGTGGGGGAATGTATAAGCAGCCGTCACAATCCAGGGTGGTGGTATCAGAGGCCACCACTGAGGTCCAGGTGAGGAGACTTGGGAGTGGGTTACTCTTGGGCCTCCGTTCCTCGTCTGCCGAGAAGGGACCTCATATGTACTGAGTATCTGGCACTCTGCAGACGTGATTTCTTTTTCTCCTCAGGAAGACCCCATAGAGAAGTCTTCACTAGTTCAGTCTGGGGTCTGTCTAGGCTGGGACTGCAGCACAGTCTAGTCTGGCCTCTCAGCCTGCCTGCACAGCACGATGACAGTGAGACCTTTCAGAAACGTCATCCCGCAGCAACCTGGCCTGACAGAGTCACCTGTGGCCTCTGGCTCCCACACCCAGCCCAGCTACTCTGGAATCTTCCTAGCCAGCCTGATGGCATGCGGCATGATCTACCTGCAAACCTCCAGCCCCACAACCCTGTTGCTTCTTTGATTCCCCTTTGGGACACCTGGCGCTAAGGATGCTGAGCTGGAGTTCCCTAGATGGGGGCGAGAAATTCCTTGAGGCTGGGAGATAAGGAGTCTGCACTTGGGAGAACAAAAACATTAGTCATCTTACTCTTTAGCAGCAACTATGACGTTGAGGCTTTTCCCTAGGGCCAAGAGATCCTCTTTTGTCCCTCTATCCTGTCTTAATCCTTCTATCCTTTAAGTGTCCCTGTCTCCTGAGAGTTTTTAGCCTCCTGAGCACCCCAGTCCCTGAGGGCCACATGTCCCCAGCATCTGAGCAGCAAAGCAGCACTGCCTTCAGGGAGGAACCAAGGACAAATGGAGACAATGACATTTACCTTACAAGTTGTTGTGAGCTGGGGTAATGCACCGTGCACAAGTCTATCGTACCATGGTAATACAGGAATGACTGACAAGCACAGTCTTCCTGTCCTCATGGAGCTGAGCGCAGATGAAGGGTAATTTCCTTCCCATTACCACTGGGCATATTCTGGGGTGAAGGGAAGGACTATGTCTCTGAGATGGCCCCTTTAGCCAGCAGTAGGCTGAATCCTGCCTCACAGGTGCCCCTATAGATTCATGGCATGGGACAAACCAGTCCTTTGGAGTCTGGCAGTTCAGAGTTCAAATTCCAGTTCAGGCAAGTCTCTTGGCTGGGAGATCCAGGCAAGCTTCACCACCTCTCTGGGTGGCAGATTATTCCTCTAGAGTATTTCCTTTAGAGAGCTGATGAGAAGATGCTGTGGTGTGTCCGTGAGGCAGGGGCATGAGGCGGGAGCTATCTCTCTGTGCCTCCAGCTGGCACTGGCACCAGGGAGAGAACAGGTGAGCCTCAGCTCTTTCCTTGGTTTCAGTTTCCTACTCTTCCTACTTCCCTCGGGGCTGTGCGTACACACAGAGAAATGGGTGCACAGGGCAGAGGTCACCTGGGCTTCCTTTAGGACCTTATGTCTCACCCTGAAGTCAAACCTCAGTTTTGTCACCTATGAACTGAATGACATCAGCTGACTTTTCAACCTTTCTGAATCTTAGTTTCCTTTTTTTGTGAAATCAGTGTAACAACAATACTTACTATATGGCATGATTGGAGGGTGGATTAGAAAATGAATGGAAAGCCCTGAGTGTGATCTTAGACAAATCATTTCACTTTGCTGAGACTCAATTTCCCCATCTATAAAATGGGGCTAGTAATAATGCCCACCACAGTGGACTCTTATGTGGATTAAACAGTAGAGACAATTAAATGCCTTGCTCCATAAGCCTTAGTTCTGATTGCTGTTTTTGCAGAAAAGGATTTTGCAGGAAGTGGCTAAGACCCAATGGCCAGCTGGAGATGAACCTTTTCCACAGCTGGGTTAGGGACAGATGGACTTTATTGGATGGAGGATTAGGTCAGGCTGATGAGGCTGAAAGATTTTAGGACTGGTTGCTGTGGGCACAGTGCCTGAAATGCCCTGCTAGTGAGGGGAGAGGGCATTTCTCCCCTGTGGCCTTGGAACCTCCACCATCACCTGTCCCCACCTGCCCTTCAAGGGGCTCTTTGATTCCTCCGCAGCAGAATTCACCTGCCATGTCTCTCATCACAAGAGGCTGAGGAATGTCGCCTGTTAGGTGAGCATTGCCAAGGAGCTGATGCTCCAGTGGGCCCAGGAAGCTGAAGGAAATTGCAAGAGGGAAACGCATGACAACTTCTAGCACTGCACCAGCTGTAGGTCCTTCAGGCCAGAGCTCTGGTATGGGCATCAGAAGCCTAAGGTTTGTTCCCAGCTCATAAGCTGTCTGCTGTGTGACTGCGGTGCGTTGCCTAACCCTTCTGCACCACCAAAATCTGGTATTGCTTTTTTTTTTTTTTGGCTTCTTCTTTTCCTACTGAACAATGAAGAGAATATTGCAATAGTGGGGATAGTTATGCAACATTTTGAATACACTCAGTTCTCTCTCTCTCCATAGGTTTTGCATCCATGGATTCAACAAAGCATAGATCAAAAATATTTTTTAAAAACTGAGTCTGAACTGTACAGATTCTTGTCATTATTCCCTAAAGAATACAGTATGACAATAATTTATGTAGCATTCACACTACATTAGGTACTCTAAGTAATCCAGAGATGATCTAAATGGAAAGATGTGGATAGGTTACCTGCAAATACTGTATAGTTTACATAAGGGACTTGAGCATCCTCAGATTTTAGTATCTGCAGAGGTGCCAGAACTGATCTTTTATGGATACTGAAGATGACCGTATGCCCAAAATCACTGAATTGTATACTGTAAAATAGTTTCATAGCAAATCTTACTAGGTCTCAGTTAAATTTGTCTCAATTAAAAAAAAAACTAAGTTAAATTTGTCTCAATTAAAAAAAAACTAATTCAATGTTACAAAGAGAGAGAAAGAGAATTGAGGCTCTAAAAGAAGGGGCGGTGGTGGATTGCTGACCCCTCTGAAGATAGCAGCTTAGGAAGGCAGGATATGCTCCTTATGTGCTCTTTGTCAAAAGTAAATGGTAGCCAAGAATACGGCTCAGGCTTGTAATTCTGGTACTCTGGGAGGCTGAGGCATGAGGATTGCAAGTTCAAGTCCAGCCTGTGCAACTTAGTGACTTCTTAAGATCCTGGCTCAAAATTTTAAAAAGTAAAACAAAGGAGCTAAGTAGCTCAGGCAACACCATGGCCTCAATCTCGAGTGCCCCCATCCTCACCACCAGAAAAAAAAAAGTGTAGCTGTTTGCTTTCTGCCCCACAGAAAAGATCCCAAATTCCTGTTCGGCTGCCTTTTTGCTCCATAGTACAGAGCACTTCTTGTATCTTTTATACTCATTTTTATCATTGGCATTCTTAATCCTGTAAAAATTCAAGCTCAGAGAGGAGAGCTGGTTTTTCTGAGGTCATAAAATGTCAGCAGTTGAGCTGATGCTACAATCCAGGGCCTTGCTGTCTAATTCCAATCAAGCTCTCAAAGCCTGGTGCTCAGGGGACAGTCATTGCTTACTCTAACCCTGTCACAGTCAGTGGCAGCAGGATTGGAGTCAAGTGGAGGCAAACTGCTGTCCCAGAAGGCCAGGTTAGTATCATAAGCAGAAGACAAAGAGGGGTAACAGGAAACACAAATACTTTATCCTGTGCCAGCGCTTCAGAGGCTCTCTGGTTGGCATCACTCATCATTCATTCAGCGAATCCCAGTCTTGCCTGAGACTCTAGGTGCCTTGACCTCTATGCCTGTCCAGAAGGCAAAGAACTAAAGAAGGCCATGGTACGTGGCAGGTCTGGGAGCCTCACATTCAGGGGGCGGAGTGCTGTGCAAGTGGAGGCTATTTCCAGGGGTGAGCTGCCAGCAAGACTGAGGGCCCCAGGGACTCTTCCCAGGGGCTGCCTTTGGATAAACCCTCTTCATCTGAGAGCAGAGCACCTAGGAGAGCCAGCTAGGGCACCGACCTCAAGCCAAGGCAATTCACACACATCCCAGGGCTTCCCTGCCCATGTACCCAGAGCTCTTCCATCAAATGTTTGACAGATTCAGAAATGGAATAACTGCATCTTCTGGAGCAAATTCAATCACATGTGTGATGCTAAGTAAGTGGGATTCTAGAAGATTCCACAAATGGCAAGCAATATGAGTATACAGCTCATTGCATGTACGTGTTATAGGTACAGCCGGATTATGTGGGCACAATAACAAGGACTGGGGGTTACAGTGTGACAAACTCCTAATCATCCCTCCAAACCCACACAAGTTATACTTTCCTCTGGACTCTTTCCCTGAGCAATGCAAATCTAGGTAGTTCAGGGTCCTGCCGTCTATCCATTACGGCAGGTGCACCTGTGTTCTACGGTCCCCCACTTCCTTTCTAGATTTTGCACTCCCCAAGGCAGACTCTCTGAGTCCCTTCTCAGTGTCATCACCAAGAGTTCCCTGACTGAAGCCTGAGAGAAATGTGACTCTGGTATGTTGAAGCTCATTCTTGTCTGCTCCTATTTTTCATTTGTTCGCCAGTAAAGGTCTTTGAGCCCCAAACATGTCTATTTGTGACTTCTAGTTTGTTTTAGATGGAATCAACACATTCTAATGATAAATTTAACTTGAGAAACAGAGGAAAGAAGTGAGTGGATGGTGGCAGGGATGGTTAGGATGGTGAGATGCAGGGTGAGTTTTCCCCACTTTGTTTCTCAACCCTTTCCTCATGCAGTTGTTACTCTTCCATACCACACAGGAATGCTGTATTTGGAGCAGTAGAAGAATCGGAATTATAAGCACTTATACTTCTCCTTATAAGAAGTTATAATTCCCATCATGAAGAAAAGAATGTCCCCACTGTGGAGCCTAATTCCACTTGCTACGTGCCCAGGGTCACCAGGTGTTGATGGGGAGCGAGGGAATGCAGCACCTGAGAGGCCTCTCTGGGTCAGAGGCCTTTGCTTTCCTTTCCTTCCTTTCCCCAAACCGCAAGTTCACCATTTTGGAGCTTGTCTGGAATACTGGCATCATCTGGCAGTACCGGCACTCTGGAACCTGGGACTTTTCCAGTGCATGTGGTCAATATCTCCATTTCCTGGACTCCTGCGGCAAACTGGAAGTGAAAGGATGGACAGAAATTAACCAGAGAGCTTCCTGCTGAGAAAATCCCCAGGATACTGCAAGCGAGGCACTGTAGCTTGGCCACATAAGGACAAGGTCCTTGATGATTCCAGTATGAGGGGGCACCCTGCTGACAAACTGCCACCGCCTTAGACCTGGGACCAGGAAGAGGTGGATTCACTGGAGATGCACACACGGAGTGATGTAATAAAACAGGCCAGGAGTCCCTGTCATAAATTGGCTAGCTGTATACCTCGCCAGGGACACTCCCTTTGGAAACAAATAGAGCACTTTATGCAGAAACTGTTCTCTGGATGGCAACACCATGAGTATAAATACGTCTTGGTTACTGTTGTGATGATTAACTTTGCAGTGTGTTGATGGCTGAGGCTCTGCCTAGCGATCTCAGCATCACTGGTTGGAAACTTCTCAGCCGCATTAGTAGGAGACTGGGCAGTTACGGGTGGTCCTGACGATCTCAAGACTAAGGACCCCCACCGCACCCCAGTTTCCTCATCCTTGCTCTGCGGGGCCATACAGCTCTGAGGTGAGTTGTCTTCTTCTCTGGGGAAGCTGGTGTTCTAGTAGTGTTTTGCTTCTTTCTGATTGGGAAGGCTGAGAAAACTGGGAATTTTCTGGCTATGGCTGAGATGGAGCTTAGTGATAGAGGTCTGAGGTCCTGTGTTCAATCCCCAGCACCCCAAAACAAAAACCCCAAAAGCTCCTGAATTTGCACTAGTTAGGATGTCATCTTATTCAGATTTCTTTTCTTCAAATATTTGCTGTGCTTAGTATATCATAAGGAAAAGGTTTCTGGGTAAATTCAGAATGGGGAGGATACCTGCTAAGAATTTTTATTTTACATGCATTTTCTTATCCACATTTTATAACATGTAACTCCCCTTCCCCAAATTTGAGTAAGGTGGATATTATCAATCCTATTTTAAGAACAAGAAACAAGTTGTAGATAAAGAACTTGAGCCTGATCAAGTAGCAAATAGAGCTAAGGTTGGAGTCATGGGGGGGGGTTAGGTTCCAGTGTGGGTGGGTCCCACGCTGGCTGCAGCAGAAGGCTTTTCCCAATGAGGAGGTTTGCTATGGGGAAGTCCAGACAAAACCCAAGTCTCGGGTCTCTGATTCTTGTCTTTGTCAAAGGAGATAATCTCAAATACTGAGGGTGAAATGCATTTTTTACACAAAAATATTACTTTCTCTTTGAGTACAAAAAAAAAAAAAGGCGGGTGGCATTGTTGCCTTAGAATGAACAGTAATTGCAGGGTCAGGCATGCAAGCTCAGTTTGACATGTTACAGTGACCTCCCAGCTCCTGCCTGTCCGAGCTCCGGTGAACCAGCAGGTGACTAAGGAGGCTCCTGGTCATGAAGTTTGTCCTTGGCTATTGGTGACACTGAGGGTCCTACATGTTCCTTTAGATTATGTGACTTCATAGAATTGAAGTCTATGTTCACAAAGGCTCAGACCCTGCTCCCAAGTAGGGATGAGGAGACGAAGCGTTGACGAAGTGGGGGTGTGAGACTTAGTTCTGTTTTGAACTGGGAGCTCTATAGTGAACTGGGAGGGCCCAGTCCTGGAAGTTCATCTTCAGGCTTGCCTCACAGTCTCCTCCTTCTGCAGCCCCCTAGCCACCAACAGCTGAGTTTTAATCCAGATAAGTGACCCACTCTGTAAAGCCACAGGAATGGCCTGCCCCTGGAATTTCCTGTGGAAGCCCAAATCCAGTCGGTACGACCTGGCAGAGGAAAAAGACATCAACAACAATGTGGGGAAAGCCATTCATGGCATCTACAGGTAAGCGGTGTCTGCCACCACCTCCGCTTTCTCTCCTCTCAGCTTCTGTCTCCTCTGTGTCCCCAGCCCAGAAGTCCTCTTTCAGCTCCAGGCCTCCCTGAGTTCTGACCTCAAAGCTGCTTCTTGGAGGTTCCTGCTGCCTGGCCACTGCACTGTGCCTGACACTTAAAGAAAAAGGAAGGGACCTAGCACAGAGTTGCCCTGAGGGGATTTGGAATCTTGGGAGGAAGAATGCTTGAGAGTAGGAGGCAGTGGAGCCATCCTGATGGACGTCTGTGCTGATTTGCCTGGACGTGTGCCGCAGCAGTTGTTAGGTATTTGACCTGCAGAAGGCTATCAGGATGTTAGACAAACTGCATCGAAGCACTGTGCCATGCCACAGGAGCTGGCCCTGTGCATCTGTCTACGGCTGTGTGACCTAGGGAGCGTGAACCCCTCTGAACCCCAAACGTGCTCATTGGCAGGGTGTGGTCCCACTTTGAAGGGTGTTAGAGCTGGCATGAGAAACACGTGCAAAGCAGGTGAAATGCGTCTACACACAGTGGCTTTGGATGAGCAGGGGGTTTGTTGCTGTTTCCCAAAGCTGGGCATCTTGCGTGCTTTGCATTTCAGGTGACCACTGCCACTGCTATGTATAGTGTGCATCAGTGCTATGTAAACCCTTTCATCCTGCACCTGGGGCAACAGGAGCTCTGCGGGGGTAATGACTCAGTCACCTTCCTGGCAACTGATGGAACTGAAATTTGACCCTAAAGTTTATATAAGTCTTGCATGCCCTGTCCCTTAGACTTAGAAGCAAGCGTGATGTAACCACAGAACTAAGGGTTACTCAACCACCTAGTCAGTGCACGGGCTTCTGAGAATGCTAGAGACCATGATTTAGCCTGGGGGTGGAGGCTTGCTCAATTGGGAAGGCCAGTCAATGCACAACAAGAGTGAACCGAAGTCCCTCTCTACCCAGGACCACCGCACAGCGTGTAGTTCCAGAAGACTCTTTCCCAGGGACTATGGTGGGTAGGACACCCCCTAGAGGAGCCTAGTGTGACAACCCTGAGTGTATCTGTCCTGGGTCCACGCAAAAGCAGCCCAGTTAAGAGCTGTGATCTTGGAGAGAAGCAAATGGCTTTGCCCCTTCATAGCCCTGTGGCCTTTGGCTGAGCCCCTGAGCCTCAGTTTCCCTCTGAGGGAAGGGAGTAGTAATGTTATTTCCTAGAGTTGCGGAAAGGATACGAGGTGGTTTCACAGGTAAACCACCCAGTACAGTGCCAAGCACAGAACAAGTGCCCCAGACATGCAGTGGCTATGGCTGTCATTCTTGTATGGGTTATTGGCAGCTGGGATGGGCCTGAGCAACATTAAGCAGAGTCTCTCTAAGGGCTTCACAGAAGGAGATGGGCTCCAAGGACTTTGAAATGTGTACAGAATGTGGAGAGACATAGCAGAGACCTTCCAGGAAGAGGGGTAGGGAGCAAAGAGACAGAAGTGAACCTGACTTTAGTCCAGACAGGTCAAAGCTCGAGGGGTTGGGCATGACGGCTCATGCCTGTAATTCCAGCACTTGGGAGGCTGAGGTAGGAGGATCGCTGCAAGTTCAAGGCCAGCTGTGAGTTCAAGGCCACCTTGAACTACATAGTAAGATCTTGTCTCAAAAAAAAAAAGAAAAATCCAAAAAAACTCGAGAGCCTGAATGCAGGATGGAGGATTTGGACTCGCTCTGCTCAGTAGTAGGGAGTCATTGTAGATTCCTGAGCAAGACAGTCCAGGTGCAATGTGTGGTGTGAACTGGAGGTGAGAACACTTGAAATCCAGTAGTTAGCTCTGAGGTGGTCAAGAGACAAAGGGGATGAGAACGCAGAGTTGAGCGACTTCTCGATGTCCAGCTGGCACTTCAGTCTCAAAACTGCATGTGTTACTGCTAAAAACAATAAATCATATGCAGAGCGTCCTTAGCACTGGGTCAGCAGGATGCAGGAGCCACAGTTATCCTGGTATTATAAGGCTGAATGACCTGTTTAAGGCCAGGGTCTAGGAAGTGCTGGGACTGAGACTTCAAACGAGTCTAAACCCTATACTCTCTGGGCTCTCCTGATAGCTTACTATGTGCTGGGCTGTAAAAGAGACAAAGAAAAGGGCAATCACTCTCTGCAAGAGGTGGCCCAGCTGGACTGCAGCCATCTGGCGAGAGGGCAGGGGGGATGCTGTTAGAAGAGGAAGCAGCCCACAAAGGGAATTTTAGACTCCAAGTAATGGGAGCCAATTAGCGTATTTACATTTTAAAAGTAGTTTTAAAATCTACTCAGGTGTCATAAGACCAGGAACCTGTGACCCATGAGTCTATGACTTGTGTGAACAAGTGAATAGGAAGTGAGCACAAGGTGTGTGCATGTGTGTGGAGAGACCAAGGCAGATGTAGGAACATCTAGGTGAACGGGGCGGAATTCAGAACAAAGTTGAACCGGCTGAGGGCTGCTGTCTGGGTTGGGTTGCCTGCCTGGGAATAAACACACCCACTCCTTCCTCTGTGATTTGGGCTTGGGGTTGAATATACTGAACCGTGCTTGTAGTGGGGGGAGCTGAAGGCTCTAACCCCATCCCCTCCTACATCCTCTCCACCTGGCCAGCATGCAAGGATCGATTTGTAGACATAACAAAGTCCCCAAGCTTTATGCCTCCGAGGTTGCGAGGGCCCCAGGACATCTGGTCTCACACCCCTTCCCTCCATTTCCCACTAACAGTCACCCCAGCCCTGCACTTTCTTTTGTACCCTGTCTGGACTCCGAGCAGAAAAGAACATGTCGGGGGTGGCCCTTAGGAGGTGGAGATAGCTGAAACTCTTGAGTGCTACTGTGTGGTATCCAGAAAGGTCCTTACCCTCTCTGAGACACCCCCGCCCTTCCCTCAATAGAGATAACAGGAACTGCTTTCTAAACTGGGTTTTGTGAGGGCTGAAGAATATGACAGACAGGATAGATTGCTGTGTAGACTGTAAAGCACCGTGCAAAGAGAGTTTTCGTGGTGACCCTTGTTATTGCGTAGTGGAGCAGATAAAACTTAGACCAAACAACCTGGCTCCCACCCTTGTTTTAGCCTAGGGGCTGTCCAGGGTCACCCAGCCAGCTGACCGGCCCGCCACCTCCAAGTGAGGTCCCTTTGGAGACCCCTCAGAGCCAGGAGGCCATGGTGGATTCTCCGTT
Organism: Dolichotis patagonum; assembly: GCA_004027295.1. Classification (NCBI taxonomy): domain Eukaryota; kingdom Metazoa; phylum Chordata; class Mammalia; order Rodentia; family Caviidae; genus Dolichotis; species Dolichotis patagonum. The sequence continues at coordinate 13,785 of PVJX010023845.1, read as the reverse complement.
CGCCCCGCCCGGGGGCGGGGGCTCAGGTTCCCAAGCGATAAAGCTGCTGTCCCGTGGGTCCGGAGCTTGTCGCTTCAAGGCGCCGCCGCCAGCCATGCGCGAGGGGCTGAGCGCGGCGTGCGAGGCCGCCCGGCCGCGGCTCTGCAGGTTCCTGCGCAGGATCCTCCCGCCAAAGCCCACGCGCTGCCTCGGCCGAGCCAGGTACGCTGCGCGCTGGGCCGTGGGGAGGCGCGGAGGGAGGCGGGCGCCGGCGGCTGCTCGCTGGACGCTGGACCGTCCACCGTGCGCCCCACTGAGCAAAAGCAGCAGGGCTGGAGTATCTGCTCCGCAGGGATCCGTGAGTGAACAGAGAGGAGGTCGCCACTCAGGAATCACAAAGGGCCGCAGAGAAACCCCAGCCTGCACCCGGAGAAGCGTCCCTGCGGGCTACGTTGTGTGTATTTCAGCACTTAAAAGTTTTTCTGGTACTTCGGCCTGGGACTGCTAGGTTCTTTAGATTTCAGATATGGCTAAGAGAGCCAAGAGGAGAGGGGGTTTTTTGGTTGTTGTTTGTTTTGTTTTTTAAACAAATAAAACCGTTTCAAGAGTGGCATCCCTCTGCCCATATCCTTGGTGTAAGGAAAGTTAGGCTGGTGCGGAGGAGGAGTGGGTACCTGACACAGAGCAGGACCCCAAGTCAGTCCTGACAGACAGCCACAGAGGCTGCGGGGCCCTCAGAGACCTGTGTAGGGCCTGCAGATCCTTCTGTGGTCTAAGCAGGGCCCCACGCTCCTGACCCGGCCTCGGATGCCAGGTCCTAGAGGTGTTTGCCCTACCAAGCAGGACCAGCTGAAGGTTTAGTCAAGTGACATGGGCGTCTGTGGGCATGACATGAGGTGGTAAGTTGGAAGGAAGAATCCAAAGCCTGAAGGAGCTCACCTGGTATTTCGTCATGGGCTCCCGGGACAGCAAGCCCAGGAAAATCTGTTAACCAGGGGGACAGCAGGCTAGGCAAAACTTTATTTACTCTTCTCTCAAAATTTGAAGAATCTCAGTTATGAAAGCAATTCACAGCCACTGTAAAAAGTTGACAGATACACAACAGGATGAAGAAAAATTAAAATGGGTTTCATTGCTTAATGCAGATCACTATAAACGTTTACCGACACATTACACCACACACACACACACATACACACACACACACACACACACACACACACACACACGGCCAGCACCAGGTCCATTATTTATAAGGGCAAAGAACCAGACACAACCTAAACCTCCAGCTGCAGGCGATGGGTCAGGCTAACGAGGTCCCATCTATACAGGGAATTTTCAGACAACCCTTGAAAATGATGCTTTCTAATATTTGGGGTAGATGGCAGTGTTCAGTGTGCAAGTTGTTAAGATGTTAGGTGTGTTAAGTATATCAACTTAAATATTACTGGCATTGGTTGGCATTTCTGATCTGAAGCTTCTTAAAATGTCCATCTCTCCAAAAGTAAGCGAGAGGAGGCCACAAAGAGTGTGGGACAGAGGTTCGGGTGAGAGATGATGGCCGGAGAGAGAGAAGCAGTAGGCCCGGAGGCCTGAAGACCTCAGGCCCCGAAACGTCGTTTCATTTAAGTCATCATTCCCTTGGTGGCTGCTCAGTTATGGGTTATCAGTTCCAAATTCCAGATAATTCTGAATTGGCTTTATTTATTTTTCTGGTGAGACAAACCAGTCCAGAGGAATGTGTTAAAAAAAATATTTAATGATACATGCTACAACTTGTCCAGGAAGACTTTATTCAGGATCATTGTGCTGAATGTGGAGACCACTGTGACTCAGTCTTGCAGTGGGAGAGAGAAATTGGGCTCAACTCCGAGCATGGCAGGGGCAAATGGAAACAGAGCCAGGGAGCGGGGAGCAGTGGATGAGAATTTTCTAAGACAAAATATCAGGGATACAGGGGTTTCTGGCTAAACTGACCTAACAGGATTCTTGCTGAAGGTAGACCAGAGTGACCAAAAAGTACTGAGGAATGTTGGAGGCTGAGGAACCCGATTAGATATCAGAGGTGATGAGATCTCGTCTGTATGGGAGGAGGTTATTGATAAACTGACTTAACAAGATTCTTTGCTCAAAATATATTTTCTATTTACGTGCACAGATGGACTTATGATAAGGTCCAGAAGTCTGACCAAAGTTTGGCCAGGCAAAGAATCTTTTGTCTGAAGACAGTAGATGATCACACAGAGGACTGTTTACAGGGCTCCTGTGTTACTTGACTGAGATATAAATTGCTTTGTGATACAGGCAGCAGCTCCCCTTTTCTGGGGATCATATATTCCAAGACCCCAGTAGATGGTTGAACCCACATTAGTACTAAACCCTTTACATACTATGTTTTATTCTTGCACATATTTAAGAACAATAAAGTTTAACTTATAAATTAGGCAAAGTGAGATATTAATGATGCCAAGTAATAATGTAGAACCACAATAGCTATGTACCATAAGAAAAGTTCGGTGAATGTGAACCCTTGAACTATGATGATACTGGCGGTTGGATGACTTTAATCAACTTATTCAATTCTGCGGTGCAACCCTTCCAATAATTTTTACATTTTTAAATGAATATATAAGTACATGAATATATAGGTTTTTGAAATTTAAAACAATTATTAGACAAGTTTGCAGTATACAATGATTACATTCAGAGGAAAGAGTTGGGACATGTACATAATACATCTTAATTCTTTTTACATTACTCCTCCTATTTCCTGGTCAAACGTATTTCTGAATCTGCGTAACCATCCCTTACTTGCAGCCAGTGACTTGGTGTCATTTGTCTCAGGGAATTTTTTGCTGAAGTCTGCAATGTGTTGCCATCAGTTGGAATCTGTTTTCTGTTCATGTCTTCCACTCCAGTTAATACCTTCTCCATCTTAACTAAACACTTGTCATGTATTGGGCTGTAACTTTTTGCAGTTTAGGGTATGAGAGAAAAACCACAAATTTCTTTTTCCTTCTTCACAGTTTCACAGATGGAAGATTCATTCTTGCCATTGAGCTTAGCAAGCTGAGTTTTTTCTTTCCTTAGTAAGTCTAGAATTTTTACCTTTTCCTTATAATGAGGTACCTGACAGGTATTTTTTTGGCATATTCAGATTACCAGCTCTTTCACTTTGGGGTCATTATTAAATAAAATAAAGACACTTGAATACCAACACTATGATACATGGACAGTTAATCTGATAACAAGGATGGCTACTGAGTGTGGGCAGGTAGTGTAGTCAGTGTGGATTCCGTGGACAAAGGGGTGATTCACATCCCAGGCAGCACAGAGTGAGATGGCACGAGATCTCCTCATGTCATTCAGAATGCTGGACAATTTACCACTTATGAACTATTTATTTCTGGAATTTTCCATTTAATATTTTCATACTACAGTTGACCTTGAATAACTGCAACCATGGAAAACAAAGCCACAGATGAGATGAGACCACTGGGAACTTATTCTTTTAAAGGGATACTGTCTTTTTAGAGTTATAAATCATCTAATGCTCCTATGTAATGTATGGAATTATATTGAGAGTGTTATATCTTAATTTTGCTTTCAAATAAAGGCAGAGGCCAGGAGGATATATGCGTGTGTACATATATATATATATAAATATATATAATTTAATTTTTTATTAGTATACATTTGCAATATCTAATGATTACATTCCTTGTGGGGAGTTGGTACACGAACATAACACATCTCAATCTTTATATCATCCCCTTTCTGTCCCCTCCCTCCTCTTCCTCTCTATTTCTTGTTCTCTTTCCCTTTTGCAAAAGACTTATCTCCTTCCCTAATTGCTCTTGTTATTTCGCTCTTTGTTTATATTTTGGGCTTCTCACATAAGAGAAACCCTGTGATGTTTAATGTTGTGTGCCTGATTTATTTCACTTAACTCTTTAGGCTCAAGATGCATCCATTTTCCTACAAATGACTTGTTTGTCCTTCTTTATGGCAGAGAGTAGTCTATTGTGTATAAATACCACAATTTCTTTGTCCATTTGTCTATGGATGGACATATAAGGTGCTTCCAAGGTTTAGCTATTATGAGTTGTGCGTCTGGAAACACAGGTATGCATGTGTCACTGGGATATGATGTCTTTAACTCTTTCAAGAAGATACCTAGAAGGGGAAGAACTGATTCAAATGAAATTTCTGGTTTTATTTTTTTGAGGGATCTCCATACAGATTCCCATGGTGGTTGTACTAGTTTACATTTCCACCAATAATGTACAGGCTTCTTTTTCCCTACAGCCTCATCAGCATTTGTTATTATTGGATTTCTCAATCCAAAACTTTCTGGAGTAAGATAGAATCTTAGTGTTGCTTTAGTTTGCATTTCTCTAATGGCTAGAGATGGTGACCATTTTTTCATGTGTTTATCAGCCTTTTTCTGACAAGTGTGTATGGAGTTCTGTAAGTCCTGGCCTACATCTGTGTCTTCAAGAGTATTTACTTATTTATTATCCAGCAATTTGTTTCTGTTTTAACATTTAGATCTTTGATCCATTCTGATTTTAATTTAGTACATGGTGAGAAGTATGGGTCTAGATTCAACCTTCGGCATGTAGGTAGCCAGTTTTCCCAGCACCATTTGTTGGAGAGGCTGTCTTTCCCAGGGCCAGAGGGATCTCGCTGAAACAAGATGAGCCATGGGTTGATAATTAGTAAATGGGGCTGAACGTGGGTGAAGGGCCATGGAAGTTTATTATGTGATTCTTGCAACTCGTATATGTATCATATTTTCCACAAAAAAGTACAGTGAATGAATAAGCCAAGGTAAATTAAGTGTTTTAAATTAAAAAGATTAAGTCACCAGAAACAAGCATGTGGTAGACAGTGCTCACTGCTGGCCCGGGAGGGCAGAGATGATGGAGCTGTTCTCAGCTCACCAGCCCCCAGAACACACTGACACTTGGCTTTTGAAAAGTGACATTTTCTCCGTGCTTCTGTGTGTCACCTTTTGGGCCAGTAGCTGGCTCAGCCTCCTCTTTTCCTTTGGCTGTGTGTGAAGAAGGAAGAGGAGGTGGGAGGATGGTCATGTGGAGAGATTCTATCTGACCAATCTTTGAAGCCTCCTTGACTGGAAGCCATGAGTAATTTACTCCCATTCTCCAGACAATGAGGGCTTAGCAGAAGGCACTCCAAGACTCCCTCCACTCTCAGTCTCTGTCTCACAACAGCTGTTTCTTTTCACAGCCCAGAAATACAAGATGACTCCAAATGTTGCAGCCCTGGCAAGCACCAGAATGGATCCTCCCAGCCCCTTACAGGGACTGCCAAGGTCAGTGGGTCCCATGAATATAGGAAGCCCCTTTCTCCCTGGCATGGGCAGATGCAGGCTGCATAACCCATTAGAGGCTGCTGGAAGGCACAAGAAATAGGGTCTGGGTAGTGAGCAAAGGGTCCTAGATCTAGGGGCCTGAGTTGGAGCCAGAAAGATCTGCAGTAGTGGGGAGACATGACTCCCAGGGTACCCTGGTACCTCTGAGTGGACTGGCAGTATGGGTGATGGGTCCCATCTTCCCAAAGTGCTTTCCACTTTTTCTAGAGAGTTCCAAAGAGATGAGCAGCACAATGAGTGGGAGACAAGAGAAACTGGATTTCATTTCCTTAGATGCCTCAGGAGAAGGAAAGCAGTGGTATACTCTTCCCTCTCCTGACTCCTGTCCTTGGTGTATTGGCTGTGACAGGTTCTCTCATATGGAACCTGAGTTTCTGCCATTGCAATTCCTCTGAGCAAGTGTTGGCAGGGGCTGGGTGAAGAGAGAAGTATGGCCTGTGGCCCAGGTACCTGGAACTCTCAGCAGGCCGGGGCCAGGTGGCCTAGCTGCTGGGAAGGTAGGAGGGTCAAGGACTGATCCTCTTGGCCTGTGTGCCCACCCGAAGATCCCCGTCCCACCCAAGCTGGAGCAGGGTCCGTAGGCTGGAGAGACCCCTGGGGTCCTGGGATTATGGGTATTTAGAAAAATCTGGTTTCTTTCCCTCTTAGAAGATTCCAGAATCCCAGAGCAAGCCACATAAGCCTTCACCAACCTGTTCCCAGCACATGAAGATCAAAAACTGGGGCAATGGGATGATTTTGCAAGACACACTACACACCAAGGCCAAAACGGTGAGAAGTTTGGGTTCCAGGGAAACCACATTTGTCTGGAGCTGGTAAAGCCAGGGGGCTCTTGCTGGATCTAACAGATGTCTCCTTGGGCAAATCAAACTATCATATGCTTGGGCAAGGGGTTCTGGGAACTAAGAAGTATATGTGGTAAGAGGTGAATAGGACCAACTTTCATTTACCACCCTAATGGGTAATAGATAACCCAGAAAGTCACATAAATGATTACAGAAAGAAATTAGTATTTTTCTTAGATTTCAGAGAGAATTTTTTTAAACAGAACTGTCTTAAGCTAGACTAAACTAAGTGAAGAGGTACTGAATTCCCTTCACTGGAAGGGCTCAAGGGAGATTAAAGCTTTAAGCAGCCAGTAAGTGGTTAGACTAAATGCCCTTTAAAAGGCTCCTTTCTGTTATTTAACTTCCTTGTTCTTTTTCTTTCTGTGGAGCCGAGGATCAAATTCAGGACCTCTCTCGTGCTAGGCAAGCGCTTGACCACTGAGCTATACCCTCAACCCTTTGGTTCCTTTTTCTGGCTTTAGAGTGTATACTATGGTTGTAAAGTGGAGAAGAATCAAAAATGTTAAGACCACAAAAGCCCCTTCTCTGCCACCCCAAACCATTCCAGTTCACACTTGGCATCTGTTCTTCTGGACTTCTTTTTGCGCTATTCTAAGGCTTTGTGCCTCGCACTCTTATTTCAAATCAGTTTGGCTGGTAGCACTAGAGCCACGTGGGCTGAGCACGTGAGATGCTCCCGGGGACCAAGCTGTAGACTTTGGTCTGAGTCTGAGTCTGAATCTGAGTCTGGCTGGAGACCAGGATCAGAGACAGAGGCCAGGCTGGCCCCTACCCACTGGACTCAGCCGGTAGAAAGGAGATCTGGGTGGAGAGGAAACCCTGTGAACCCTAAGGGGAGGAAGGCTGCAGGCCCCTGCCCTGGAGGAGGAAAGCCCGGAGGCCAAACTCCCAACCTCACCTCCTGACCCTCTCTTTCCAGAACTTTATTTGCAAGCCAAAATCTTGCCTTGGGTCCATGATGAACCCTAGAAGTATGACCAGAGGCCCCAGGGACACGCCTACCCCTCCGGATGAGCTTCTACCTCAAGCTATCGAATTTGTCAACCAGTATTACGACTCCTTCAAAGAGTAAGGTTTCCTCTGCAGGTCACTGCCTGTTCTGTCCAGGCTCCCAGTGTCTAGCGATTACCCTGTGTCCCCAGATCCTTTTTCTTCCCAAAGTCGCAGTGGGGCCCAGGGTGGAAACACAGTTTTGCCGGAGAAGAGACCTGGAGGAGGTGCTTGCAGTTGGGGTTAAGAGTGTGGGTTGTGTTATAACTGAGTTTGAATCCTGGCTCCACCATTAGCCACCAGTGAATTCCTTGGTAAATCCATTCACTCGCTGAGCCTCAATTTGCTCACCTGTAAAGAGAGGCTAATAGACTAGCTCACGAGATTGCTCTGAGGATATGCAAGTTCAGAATTGTGTGCTAGCACAAGGTAGCTCTGCTGGTGGATTTATGTGGACCCCATGACTGTGAAATGCTTGAGATTGGAAGTTCCGTGGAGACCACCTCACCAAGCCCCTGCTGCTATAGATGTGAGTGCAGTGCTGGGAGCCCTTCAGTTCTGTAGTTAGTGGTTCTTCAGTTGATAAACAAGGGCAGCAGAATCTTGGGAGGTGAGGAAGGAACAGACCCAGCAATTTTACTGTGCAGCTGGGTGGAGAGCGGTGAGGAACTGCCGCTTTGTGAGTGGGGGGTCACTAGAGCACCCTCCAAGTACTTTGTGACCTCAGAGTTCTCTGTCCTTGGTCTCTTGGCTCAGTTGTTATTTCAGGGTCCAGGGATTTTCCCTGATGGACTTCACTGAGCCACAGTACTATTTCTTTTCTTTTTTGTACCAGGGATCGAACTCATGACCTTGCGTTTGCCAGGCAGGCACTTATGCTACTGAGCTAAATCCCTGGCCCTTTATAGTACTTTTTCTTTTATCTATTTGGCACAAAGCATACGTAGGACAATGGGCCATCACTTATGTTTAATGAAACCACAGCTCTATGAGATAGGCATTGTCACTGTGCTCTTCCTGCAGACAAGGAAACTGAGGTCCACAGAGGAGAAATACCACATTTGAAGGCTCACATTCACCACTTCTGGGCTGGGAGGTGAGCCCAGGTGGCTGGCACTAGGAGTCCTTACTTTCAGCCTCGGTGCCCTAGCGTCTTCCTCATGGGGCCAGGGGGTCCTACTCCAACCTGGACCTGGGCAACCTAGTTTGGTGACCCTTTGTTTCTCACTGAAGGAAGTCTCATTTCTCACAGTCCTCTCAAGGGTCCTGCGATGATGACAAGGACATTGGCAGCCAGAGACATGGCCCCCTGTTGCTTTGGTCATCCTCTGTATATGAGAATTATGGTGTACTTAGAGACTGTGGCTTGCTGAATGTCACATTCAAATCTGTTTGCTGCTGATGGAAGCTGTTCCTTTTTTCCAGAGCTGATAGTCATCAGAGCATTTTTTAGTGCCTCAGAAACAGGGCTGTGTGAAATGGTAAACATAAAACTCTAAGGGAATTGAGCGCAAATGTGAATGATATGCTTTATTAATATTCACATGTTGATTCTCTTATGCATGGTGGAAGCTTCACCACCGGATGGCTGTTTTTGTGCTTGGGGCAGGATAGAGGATGTTGCCTGAAGCTTTGTTTGGGGCAGGGCAGGGTGAGGGGCATGGACCTCACCCAGCAGTTCCTTATGGCAGGGATGACCTTGAGGGTAAATATCACCCAGTATTTTGTCTTTGTGCTTTCTTTAATCAAGAAAGAGTTGTCAAGACATTCTGCACACCCAAAAGGCCATTTTGTTCCAGTCACCCGACCAGTGGCCTTACTCAGGAATCTATTCCTTAAATAGTTTTGTTTGTTGCCATTTCAAAAGCCTTTACTTGGGCTGATTAGAAATCTCAAGGCTGCAATGTGTGAATGTGTGTGTTTGTGTGTGTGTTTGTGTGTGTGTGTGTGTGTGTGTTTCAAAGCCTTTCTGCGCAAGTCCTTCCTTTTGGGATATTTTTGAAGTGTGTTTAGAAATTGCTGGGTACAGCTGCTGCCTGGGCGGGCCCTAGAGCCCTGTGGCCTGAGTCTCCACTCCCTTCCCCAGTTGTGGTCTGGGCCTGCCTGGGCTCTGGAGAACAGCATCTCGGGTCTGGTAGATGGAAGGTAGAAAGGCCACTGCAGGCAGTTAAGACCCCGGGCTTGGCAGCAGGGCAACCTGGCTTTGTGTCCTGATTTTTGCTCTTTGATGTGCTAATATCCCTGATCCCAGAGCTTAACTCCCTAGGGATTTGAGACTCTTTGAGCTTTGAGACTCCTGACTATAAAGTGAGCATAAAATGCTTTCTAAGCCAGCAGGTGGTTGTGCACCTGTAATTCCTGCTACCCAGGAGGCCTAAGCAGGAAAATTGACTTGAATTTAAGGACTGTGCAACTTAGTGAGACCCTGTCTCAAAAAATTTTAAACTCTTCTTCACAGACTCAATGAGACCATGTCTGTGAGTTGCTTTGCTGGTGCACACGAGTCTCACTACAGGAGCTGCCACATGAGGGGCTGGTCCCCCTTTTCTTAACTGTGAGAAGGTGACAGACACTCAGCTGACCAAAGGAGACCTGATGTTGCCATGGCTTGATTAGACACTACTCCTCTAAGTCCTGCAAATGTCTGAGAAGGATCCCAACCCTTGCCAAATTAAAGAAAAAAATCACCTGGAAATAACAAGGGTTCTGTCCAGCTCATCACAGGGTATATAATTTGCAAGATCCAGAGTAAAAATGAAAATGTGGACTCCTTATTCCAACATGACTAAGAACTCCAAGCTTGTGACAGCAGTGCATTAAACACGGCACTCCTCTAGGCTAAGTGAGAGTCTGTGTAGCAGCCCTGGAGGGGACAGTCTCCAGTGAGGGACAGTTTGCTCTCTCTCGGTGTCTGGCTTCAGTTCTGGCTTCTGTGGATTGAGTTAATCTCCAGGTAAGGTCATCTCATTGTTGATCTAGATGTCTTCCTGTCCCCCAGGGCAAAAATAGAGGAATATCTGGCCAGAGTGGAAGCGGTAACAAAGGAGATAGAAACAACAGGAACCTACCAGCTGACAGGAGATGAGCTCATCTTCGCCACCAAGCTTGCCTGGCGCAATGCCCCTCGCTGCATCGGGAGGATCCAGTGGTCCAACCTGCAGGTGAGGGAGCCAAGAGGGAGGTGGGCGTCCCTGAGCCCTAAGCAAGTGGCCCTCTGGGGTCCACAGATACAAGCCAAAGCCCTGGGTTTCTAATTTGAGATGGATTTATAGGGGCTTCTCTGCTAGATGTCTAGAATGTGACTCAGTACAGATCTCTTAATTGATCTTTCTGTCTTGTGTTAAATTCGGGAGACCAAATGCCACCATAAAACCAAAGAATGTCCTTGTTCTTGGTATTGCTGAGGCCTTGGTATTGCAAGAGAGGCTTGTGGTCTTCAATATTTGAATTCTTGGCAGCAAGACAACATTTGATTTATCCTAGCATCCTAGGCCATCATTTTGTTGGAGGATTATTTGCTGTTGGATCATACTGAAAGTCCTTGGACAGAGAAGGTGACAAGAACAGCCAGGGAAGCCAATTCTGGCTGTGTGACACATGCTTATGTTACAAAAGAACCAGACAGGGTCTGCTGGAATCTTGACTCCTGGCACTTTAAAGTCAAGTTTTGCTGGGATTTGGGCTTTGCTGGAATCTTCTGAGCAGATTTACCTGTGCTCCCACAGCAGAGCAGAGACAGGCTGAGTAGGGCAGCCGTGAGATGGGGCTGTCAATGCTGAGAGGAGAATGAACTCCTCCTCCACATTGGTCAGGCTGTTGGTGTGCAGGATGCCCCAGAGGCTTCTGATCAGCCACGAAGCCTCTGCCACACAGTCTTTGACCACGTGGTCTGGTCGGGTGTGTGTAGGTCTTTGATGCCCGCAGCTGTGTCACAGCCCAGGAGATGTTTGAGCACATCTGCAGGCACGTGCATTATTCTACCAACAACGGGAACATCAGGTGGGTGCATGTCCCCCTGCCCCAGAATCTTAGACAAAAGATGCAGATGGGTATAGGAGAGGCATTCCTGGCTCCAGGAGAAACCAGGAAGAGAGAAAAAGGAGAAAGACACAGCCTTCTTCATGGACCTCTAATAGCAAGCAAGCCTGCCTCCCTGAACTGAGCCTGTGTCAGTAGAAACCTATTTCTGTGGTTTCCTTTTGACTTGAACCCTTGAGAAACTTAAATCTTTAAGAAGTAGCTTCTTCACTGCTTAGTGAGGGCTCTTCACATCTTATGGGGGGTGAGACATTAGTGTTCCAGCAGATGGCTCTGGTGCGGTATTTTTCTTAGAGATGGGAGACTCGCTGGTTTTGTGTGCCCCCCCCATGGGATTGAACAGCTCATTTATCATTCACTTATTTTCATGTTCAGCAGCAAATACTCAGTGCCCACCTGGTGGGGGCTGAACCAGGACTAGGCTGGAGGGTGGGGAAAGAAGGGAAGGTAGTGGGCTGGATGCACCAAGACCCTATGGTGTGGCTCAAACCTGCTATGAACCTACGATTGGCACTGAGCAAACATCTGACCAACTCATCTGTGGGCAGAGAATGTGGGTGGCAAGGAAAAGGTGGCAGAGAAAGGGCTCTTTCCCAGAGAGGCCAGCCTTGTGCAGGTCATGGAGGAAGGACAGGAGTGTTGAGTGGAACGTACTGACAGCTGGGAGGGTCTCAGAGCCCATACCAGGGCCAGGCGGTAAACAGCACTGTCCTTACCCTGGGGAAGGTCGGCCATCACTGTGTTCCCCCAGCGGACGGATGGGAAGCATGACTTCCGCATCTGGAATGCTCAGCTCATCCGGTACGCTGGCTACCAGATGCCAGACGGCGCCATCAGAGGGGACCCTGCCAACCTGGAGTTCACACAGGTACCCTGGGACCTTTGGGCAGGGAGTCCGGTGGTGGGTGTCAGAGTGGAGCTCGAAGGAGATGAGTGCCTGGGCCTGCAGACTCACTGGGTCTGTCTTGTTTCTCAGCTGTGCATTGACCTGGGCTGGAAGCCTCGCTATGGCCGCTTTGATGTGCTGCCTCTGGTCCTGCAGGCCGACGGCCGTGACCCTGAGCTCTTTGAAATTCCGCCTGATCTTGTGCTTGAGGTGCCCATGGAACATCCCAAGTAAGTGGCTGAGGGTGATGTGGGGCAAATCAGCATGTGTCCCCACTCTGTGCCTCAGTAAAACCCCAGCCATCAGGCCCCTCCTGGAACCTCCCCCAAAGTCTAGTCAGCAGCAGGTGACCCCCAGAGGGCTGACTTTCAAGGCTCGCTTTGTCACTCCTGCATTCTGTAGCAACTCCATTTTATCTCTGACTTCAGACTTGTGAGGATACAGTATGTTGATGGTTAGAGAAAGCAGAGGCTTAAATACATGGGACTTTGATAGCTTGGGAAGCAGTGACTTTAGTAAGCAACCCTTTGAGATTGTCAGTCTCAGCTGCCCGGGCCTCTTTTGCCCTCTTGCTAACTGTTTTAGTGCTCCTTTTTCTGACTGTGGGGGAAACATAGGTCTACAGTGACTGTAAGAGCTTAATTCATTTGGCCCCTGCTCTCTCTTAGTGCCTCTTGTAACTGCAAACATCCTTCCATATACGAAGACATCTGGCAGACATTAGGTTGAACTCTTCTTCTTGTCCCTTGAATCTACTGAGCTGTCCTGCTTCATGCACTGGTCCCTCCGTGACATGCATTTTCTTCAGAATTCTGCAAGGCTCATTTCTTCTCGTCAGAAGTTATTTCCTGCACTGTCACCCCTCTAAGAACACTCTCCTGACCAGCAGGTCTAGAGTCAGCACTCTTGTTTTTATTTCCTTACTGATTTGTTTCTCTCTATTTGATCAAGAGTCCAGATGCTAATTTCAAGCTGCTTGAGAATAGAGATCTTGCCCTTCTTGTTTACCAGTATGGCCCAGGACCTAGCAGGGTGCCTGCTACACAGTAGGTGCTCAGTGATAAACGTTTGTGGAGTAATTCAATGTACGAGTCAATGGTGTTATTATCTTCAAAATAATCCCAAGAATTTGACGCTATTGTCATGATGTTAGGGATACTGAGGTTCAGGCAGGTAAAAAGCATCACAAGGTTACTCTGCTGCTTTCTGTCCCTAAGGTCCTTAACTGCTATGTTACGTTAGATTCTCAGCATTTAACACAGGGCCTGGCACATGCTTGATGCTTAATATATGTTGGCATGGATGCATGAGGGAATGAAAGCTCAATTTAATGAGTGACAATTGAGGACAATTGTCTCCAGGGGGATGGCTTAGAGGGCAACCCTTGGAAAGGAATTTTCGTGTTGGGCTTTCTTTCTGAAGGTTTTATTTTTTTGGGTGCAAGTGGAGTGGAGAAGACCCCACTTACAACTGCTCCTGCCTCCCTCCAGGTATGACTGGTTCCAGGAGCTGGGGCTCAAGTGGTATGCCCTGCCTGCGGTGGCCAACATGCTGCTTGAGGTGGGCGGCTTAGAGTTCCCAGCGTGCCCCTTCAACGGCTGGTACATGGGCACAGAGATCGGAGTCCGGGACTTCTGTGATGCCCA
>PVJX010023844.1:0-28753 GCA_004027295.1 Dolichotis patagonum | reverse complement strand
ATGGCTTTATACTATTGTGTTATGTTTGATATTATTGTAATTGAAACTATGCTCAACTATAGCAGAGTAAGAGATATGGTGTTAGATACTGTTGATGTCCAGTTGACTTAATGTAAAGTACTGTGTTGCCTATGTTGTCCTGTTCTGATCTGCTCTGTACTGCCCCCTTTTGTTTTATTCTCTTTTAAATAAAAACAAAACAAAACAAAACAAAATATCAGTAATACAGAGATTGAGAAACTGTGCTGTAAACCTGGTCCATGTTATCATCACCTCCCAATCAAACCCTCTCAGTTGTCTTGCAATACGTCTCTCCACATTCATTCCAAACCGTTGCCAGGAAAATCTAGAAACACACATGCGATCAGTTGTCATTGCCCATTGCTTTAACTTCTTATTACCACTTACCATATATTTGGTGGCTTGAAGCAACACATAGTTAGGGTCTTACAATTCCAGAGGTCAGAAATCCTAAAGTCAAGGGGCCAGCAGCACCATGTTCATTTTGGAGATTTTAGAGGATGATGCATTTTCTCCCTCTTTCCACATTCTAGGCTGCCTACATGTCTTGGATTGTGGTCCCCATCAAAGCCAGAAATATAGAAAATATCTCCCCACCTCAATCTCTCTGACTTCTTTCATTATCACATTTCCATCACTTTATACTTGAAACAAATAAACCCATGCAACTTTTTCAGCTGTCTCTGACTCTCCTGTGTCCCATTTGAAGAACCTCATTGTTAGTTTGGATTCCTGAATGATACAGGTAGAATGACTTCATCTCAAAATCCTTGACTTAATCATGTCTGTAAAGCCTCTTTTTCCATGTAGAAATATCAAGTTCATAGGTTCTGGATACCTGTGGGGAAAGAGGCATTATTTTGTCTACCATACCAGCCTAAATCAAATGCTTCCCTGTGTTTGCAGGAAGAGGATCCAATGCCTTATTGGATGTGCGGGATCTCATTGTCCATCTGTGGGCTTTATCCTGAAACCTTCTCCCCTGGAATGAGCTGCACGAGCAACAGCCCTCAGCTGGCTGATACTCCCTGGGGCTTATGGCTTTTGAACACGCTCCTTATCTTCCCGAAGCCCTTCCACTCTCCCTCCGTCTCTTTCTGACGGTTCCCAGTTCACACGTAGTTTTCCTGGGAAGGCTTCTTTGCATCTTCTGCTTTCTGCCCTCAGGACCCAGTTGGGACCTCGCGCTACACACACTTATACCACGGTCTTCTTTCCTTCCTATCACTTACTGAAGTTTCTAAGGGTAGCATCTGGTTCCTAGGTGGTCTTTGTAGATCCCGTAACGATTGAGATTCAGTCAGTTGGTTTCACTGGTTCTCCCTGGTGCTTATCCAGAGCCCTCGTTTCTGTAAATGCTCAGTCCACACATATGAAATACATGCCAACTCACAGCTCAGTTAATTACATTCAGTTGGGAAAATAATTTAAATAAGTATTTAAAGCAATTGGAAACATGCGACCTGTGGGTCACATCTATGGCAGCATTTACTACTTTTCCATCTTTGGACCTGTGTCATCCTGAGAAGGAGAGAGTCTTAGTATGATTCATCATGAAATATTTTCTTTATGGGGTGTGTAGTATTTGCCAGATAAATGTTTGTCCATGCTAAGAAGCTCTGTCAGCAGGCCTCACTGCCATCTGGAGCAGAATTTTTGCTATAGTTGACCACATAGAATCCATTCTCAAGAAACAGTGAACCTCATCTTCACCTAGACACTGTTTAGCACTTCTGATCCGAACATCCTGATTCCCTAACAGACCTTCCATCTTTCCATTGCAACTGGCTCTGATAAGCGTTGCTCCAACCCTAATGCAGGGGTGGGTCTGTAATCCCACAGAAAAAGGTCCTGCTCTCATACTCAAAAGAAATCTGTTCATTACAGAATCTGTAATTGAATGAGTTTGTCTAAAACCAGTGTGATCTAGCTGGAAATTGGTCAGTCAAGCTGGGAGTGTGTTGAAATCCATCCATACTACAGAGTGTTTAAATGCAGTGTGGGCCTGATCAGTGAACCATATGTACACATATGGAAATGTCACAATGAGATTCTCTGATTTGTACAGTTAATATGCATTCATAACTCTACTGAACAGAAAACAACACACAGTACTAGGGGGTATGCATTGCCCATGACCAGGAGACCCGCCTTGAGTTCAGAAACAGATAAAGTAGGGCTAAGCCACATTCAAATGGGTACTCTTTAGTAGGAACAGTTACAGTGAAATCTAACACAATGATTGACATATCAGACTGTTACATATTTATTTTCAGCGATGTGGGTTTAAATATGCAAGTTCTGACACTGGCTGCATTTTTCAACTTTATGGCCACATAAGCTTTTTTTTTGCAGATTGATGAAGAGAAGCATAAGTATCTGTTGGTGGTAGGAAATCAAAGCTGAGATTTTATCTCTCTCTTCTTCAATTATTCTAAGAAGGAGAAAAGTTTTAGGCAAAGATAAATGGAAATTATCCAGTGACTTAAAATATATTACTCCCCAGATCTCTTGTCTGGGTAAATCAGAGATACCCACAAATACAGATAATGAGATAATTAAAAACTAGTAAATATAAATGTGAGGTGTCTTCTGCCATTAAGCCCAGGAAATGTATCTGATTATGAAACACTGACTCTGTATTTTGAAATGTCATATCAATTATTAGAGATGCTTTTACAGATCTCCCTGAGAAATACTTACATAAAACTATATTTTCATATACCATGTAAAATACTGAAGTATAGATTTAATCAAAACTGTAAATAAGACTAAAGGTATGCTGCAAATGTGAAATACGCAACCATAAAAATTGTTGCAAAATTTTAAATCAATTTCACTCTGAATTACATTAGCTTTCTGATTAGTTGCACATCCCTCAGTCCCTGGCCTCCTCTTTTTTCAACTCCCCTTAACATTCTCTCATTGGAAATAAGACATTTTGGGGAGAAAAGTCACAGATTTATGTTTCTGTGGTTGTTGGAAAGGGAAGTAAATTTGGAGCATGTATTTCCTCCTACACTCCAAGCTGCATTTTCCAGCTTCTCCCTGAGGTCTTGAGACCATGAGTCTCATAACAGTGCAGAGGTAGGCTGGGATTTGGATCTAAGTCCTAACTCTGACTCCAGCTGTGTCTGCTGGGCAGAGATTTTTGTGTTTCCTTGTTAGTCAAGTGAGATGAATGGTACAGAATAGTACCCAGCTCTTGGAGAGTGGTGATGTTTAAAAGGAGAGATGCAGACTCTTTGACTGTTAGTTATGGTATGTCAACCTGATATCAAGAAATTCCTAGAAGAATGGTGGAGCACAGTTCTGGGAGTGTCTTTGGATGATTGACATGTAGACCAGCAAATTGGGTGGGGGAAATCATCTCATATGTAGGTGACATGAACCAATAGCCTTGTAGCCTGGATGGGATAAAATGGGAAAGACAGAAGTACATTTGGATTTTTTTCACTGATTTTTAGTCAGTGCAATTGGAAAATTGCACCAATGATGCTACTTGATCCCTCATTCTATGACTTCCATCTTGGGTTGAGAAGCTACTGGATTATCCAGCTCTCCTTTGTGGCCTCGCCCATCTCTGTTCCTATGAGCCTACTTAATAAATTCTCTTATATCTATATCTATATCTATATCTATATCTATATCTATATCTATATCTATATCTATCTATATCTATATCATCTATCCATCTATCTATCTATGAAAAGGAGACCCTTAACCAACAGAGTCTCTGGTACATCTCAGTTGCTGATCCTAGCACACTGCAACAACCACTGTACATCTTTCTATTACTTACTATATTTAGGGTGCTGGCCCCTAATGTCTATGTTATGGTTACATGTAAGTGGTTATGTGTAAGCGCCATCAACTGATTAGAGTTTCTGCCGTATCCTGGTGATTTAACTGGGATGACCAGTTGTTTCAGTGTCACACGGAGCTCTGTGCAGATCTGTTTCTTCATTCTTTAAATCACTCATTCATCAAATCATAGCCTTTTATAGAACTTGATTTCTGGGCATCTGTCTGTAAACATGCCTTTACCTGAATCACCAAATCGGGTTATTCTTTTAGGTGGAGAACAAGTGAAGCATGAGAGAGAAAAGAAGACATGGAAATTGCAGCTTAGGGAAAGCTAAGTGGTGGAGTTACTAACTTATTCTGGTTTGCCTGGGATTGTGCTTGTGTTAGCACCAGATATCTTGTGTCATGGAAATTTTTCCTTCAGCTCTGTGCAAATTGGAATGTTAGGAGGATTGATGGTTACATAGGCCTGGGTGGGCATGGGGAGTGACCATAAATGGGCACTTTTTTAGGGTGATGGAAATGTTTTAAGATTAGGAAGCAGCGACAACTTTGTAAATATATTGAATCCTCTGTCTGGCACTCCTAAAACAGGTGAATTTTAGTGCATGTAAGTTATATTTCAATAAATTCATTTAAAAAGAGATCATGAAAAAGTGTTTTCATAATAAAGTATTTGATCTTTTTGATAGAAAAATAATAATACTTGGTTCACAAAATGAATGTATGCATTAGGAATTTTAAGCGCATTGCCCATTGAATTGGAAAAGACTTAAAAAGATCAACAAACCTGAGTCAGTCTCATGCTTGATTGGTCAGTGGTGTGAATTAACAGGTATTACGGAATGAAATATAAAATGTGAATTCTATTTGATTCAATTATATCATTTCCAAAACATGAGGATAATTGCTAAGTATGCAAAGATGTTTGTGTGAGGATATTCACCAGATGTTTGTAATAGATGCAATGATTTAAAATTAGAAAAACTTAAATCTCAATTAATGATGAATTACTTAGATGAGTCATGACAAGTCCAGTGTGGGAATAGAAATATATGTCCTCATTTGGGTAGCTTAGGACTGTCACAGTTTTAGTACTAACAGCCCTGAATTTAGAGAAAACCACCAGTCCCAGGCAAACATAGGTCATCAACCTCTCAACTGAACAACAGCTAAAAGTATGTCCCCGAAAATTAACAGGAATTTTCTTAGGCTGGTAGATTTCTAGTTCACTTAATTTTCTTTGGTAAGGTCTTTATTTGCTAGGATTTTTTGGTATCATTTAAATTTTTTTATTAAATACATTTTCAACACCTCCCCCCACTACCGGATGGCGGGGCCTGCAGGAAGACAGTGAGTTTACGCTCTGCATACCTCCATTACATCCTGGATTGTAGGATTGGCTGGAAGCCAGGGAGTTCATGCTCAGGCCTCCTCCATTACCCCAACCCCACCCAGATGGTGGGAGCAGGTGGAAAAGTGTAAGATCGATGAGACCCCAAGACCCAGTGTACAACACCGCAGTGCACAGATGCACACACACTTTTGCAAGATGAAGTGATTGGTGAGGCCAGTAACATGGAAACATCTGGAGAAGCAGTGAAGAGACAGCAGTTGGACTCAGGAGAACTCCACTGACAGAAAAGCAGTTCCAACCCTCACATTCAGAAACCAAGATTAGCTCCCATACCCAGCACGTCTCTTGGATGTAACATGGACTTTACCACAGAACCATAAACATCAGATGAATGGAAGTTCTTGGGACAGCTGTGAAGACCCAACTGCATCTGGAGGACAGCCCTGAGGAACTGAGATCTTTCCTCCTGACAGCCCAGCATGGGCCCATTGAGAGAGGCCTCAATTGTAGTGGTAGAGCTATGTATCATGGGAGGCTTGAGGGTATCAACATAGAAGACAAAATAAAAGAAAAAAGAGAAAGTAAAGGACAGCAAGACGCAGAGTCAGGGTGTGGCCTCAGACCCCCAGCCCACCAGGACAGGGCTGAAACTCAATGAGATGGATGAGGTTGGAAGTCAAACACTGGAACTTTCTGAAATGATATCAACAGAAGTAAAAAAAATAAGTGGAAAATGCTATAGAGAAAATGATCTCTTAGGTACAAAAAAAAGATGTTTAAAATCAAAGATATTAAAGAAGACACAAATAAAAGAATTGATGATTTTAGACAAAGAAAATGCCCAAACACAGGAGAAACAAAAAATGCCTAACACAAGAGAAAAATGGAATACATGAAACAGATTCAACAGAGATTCAGAAAATTAAAACCTCCACTGAAATTATATGCAACAGATTGAAGGAAGGAAATGATAGAATCTTGAAGACAGAATTGCAGCTAGTGATCATGGAAAGAAAGAAAACTCAAAAAGAGCATGAGACCATGATAAATCAATCCAACAGCTACAAGGTAAAGTCACGAAAATAACATAAGATTGGGGTAAATGGGAAAGCTGGAGACAGCACCAATGCCATAATAATCATAAATATATATGCACCTAACACAGAAGCACCTGACTATATAAGACAGTTATTGGTAGGCATAGAAAATCAAACAAGCAATAACACAGTTGTAATGGGAGATCTCAATACCCCGTTGTCACAGAGAGACAGATCAGCTAGACAGAAAATCAGACAAGAAATATCAGAGCTGAACCAAACCTGTGAACAAATGGAGTTAATAGGAAGAAGCCATGGGCCGAGGCCCACTGCCAGTGGCCTAGAGAGATCTGGGGAGCCCAGCACTGACCTGGAGAAGAGAAGCCATGCCCTGAGGCCACCAGTGGTGCAGACAGATTCAGTGAGCTCAGTGCCAGTCCTGCCGCCATCAGTGGGGCACTGGTGAACCCCTCTCCATTACTGGAGGAGCCCAGGTGCCTCATCCAATCCCCAACACCGAGGCACTGGAAGCCAGTGTAGGAAGCACCCAGGATGCAGTAGTGGGTGGATTCAGAGGAACACAGATAATGTCATGACAAAGGACCAAAATACAATCTCAGAGCTCAGCACACAGAACAAGCTGAGGACACACACACATAGTAGAAATTAGAAGTCACACACCTGAAATTTCTGGAAAGATAACAACCAAAGTAGAGAATCAACTTAGTTCTCGTATTGTTTGGTTGATTTTCACACCTATGTCTGATGGTCTGGACAACTATTTTAAAGATAACAAGAGGTATTATGGTACTCATTGTTAATTTCTTATTATCATCCTGTTTTGAGTTCCTGTATGGTTTTCATTGTCTTGTTTTGTTTGGTTTGATTTCATTATGTCTGATGGTATGGGCAGCTATTTGGAAGATATCAAGATATCTTATGGGAGCCATTATTGATTTCCTATTATCTTGTTTTGAAGTCCTGTGTCACTTTCATGGTTTTCTTTTGATTGGCTTTATTCTATTTTATTTTGTTTTTATTTTTTAAAATAAAATAAAAATACATTTTCAGTTGAGAAAAAAGTATTTTCTGTGAAAAATAACTTATGTACACATCTTAAGTGTGTAGGAAGAAAAAGTCTTTTCTTACATTTTTCCCTTCATTTATTTTATGTGATTTTACTTGTCATTTGCAGGGGATAAGTCTATGTAACTGCATAAAAATATCCACACAAGCACACAAATCTGGGAGAGTCACATCTACTTTGTTTTTGCTATAACATTGACTAGGGCTAGCACAGTCCTTGAGATACTAGAGAAATAAATATACGCTTATTAAAGTATGATAACAATATTCAATAAAAATTGGAATGATATTTCACTTTAAAAATGTTTGGTTGAGTCAAGGAAACTGTTTATTTCCTTTTAATTGTTTTTGAAACAAGGTCTTGCTCTGCAGTAAACTCATGGTGATGTTTCTGCCTCAGCTTCCCAAGTGTTGAGATTACAGGCATGCAGCCCCACCTCCAGCCTGGTTGTTTACTTTCAGCGATGCTCACTGAGTTAGCTGTCTTAACTTTCCTTCACCATGAATTGATTAACAGCTGGTTGATTTATCCCCTTGGTGTTTTTAATTTTTGCTTTCCTCCTTATGATAATAACATGTATGTCTAATATATGAAAATCAGACATCATTGTTAAGCAAAAACACAGAAATAATAAGCCTCTCTAGAGAGAGCCACGGTTAATGGCTTTGTCCTAATCTCTTTCCAAGCCTTTTCTACACATAGAGCAAAGAGATACATACATGCGTGGGCAGTGGTCTTCTCCTACACATGGGGAGCAGTTCCAAGACTCAGTGGAGATGCAGAACTGCGGAGAGTGCTGAATCTTCTTTGCACTGTTTTTCTCTGTGCACACATACCTATGAAGAAGTATAAGTGAGGTACCCTAAGGGATTAGAACCAGTAATAAGCAGAAGAATTCTCACAATGTACTGCAATAAGAGCTATGTGAACGTAGCTTTCAAAATCTCTCACCCAACTTCCACCTTTTCAGGTAGGAAGCACCTACAGCTTCTCTTTGGCTCTCCGCACTGCCGGCGGCACGGCGCTTGAGCTTTGGAGCCATTATTAAGTAAATCAGAGTCACTTAAACACAAGCACTGTGGTACCATGACAGTTGATCTGATAAGCCAGACAGCTACGAGGTGACTAACACCATCTTGACATAAATACAGTGTGGATACCTGGGACAAAGTGATGATCTGAGTCCTGGGCAGGATAAAGTGGGACAGTGAGAGATGCTCAGAATGGTATGCACACTGAGCCTTGTGAATTGTTTATTTCTGGCATTTTCCATTTAATGTTTTCAAACTGTAGTGACCTTGTGGGCCTTGCTATCTAAATGTGTGTGCGAAACACTTGACAGGAATGAAATAACTTCATGTTACAGTCTTTCCTCATTCAGCCAGGTGTCATACCCTCCATGGGCATCAATATAAACACAACTTTAACGTTACTTTCCAAAGCACCATGGCGTACTGTGACTTAGAGAGACTATACTTGAGTGGGGATAGATTTACTGTTAAAATGTTATATTCTTGCTGAATGTTGTCCAATGGAGCCACTTTCAGGGTACTTTATTTGGTCTCACCACCAAAGATGTACATGTACCACTCCCCACGGAGTGCCTCACATCTGGTAAAAGGTCGAGAAATGTGAGTCCTTTTCTCACACTGTGTATTAAGGAGACAGCAGTTTTCACAAGCTGAGAGTGTTGGAACAAATGAAAACTGGGCCGGTAATTTTCTAAAAGCCTGCTGTGCAGACTCCCAGGTGACTTGCCTCTACGTAGAAAGAGCTTTCTCTGTCCATGTGGGAATTAAGAAGATTTCCCTCATTTCTGTTGGTCAAATCAATAGCAAGATCAATGGCTTCCACTTCCAGAAACTTCCATGGTCTCCCTTGTAGTCTCTTCCTTCCTAATCTAAGCCATGTTATCAACTGCCACAGACTTCTAACTCATCTCTCTTCCCTCTGTTCCTGTCCTGCTCCCTCTAGTCTGGTATTCATTCAGAAATCCTTCAGTTTCTTAATTCAGATCACTGTTCTATCCTTTCATGACTCTCTGTGGCTCTACCACGCTCCTTGAATTCTTCTCAAACTTCATTTATCTTCTTATCTTCCCCACCTCACCCTCTGCTCCTCTGCGCTCTTGCAGCCTTGGCTGCCATTCTACCCCTTGTGTGCACTCTCTTTCCAGCCCCGTGATTTTTGGGATTATGTTTTGTTTCCTGGGTATGGATTGCTTTTCTTGGATGAACCACTTCTGTTCATCACTCTGAGTTCTTTATCTTAGTTTATTCTGTGCTGCTATAACTGAACCTATAGCCTAGGTAATTCATAAAAGATCTGAAATGTATTTATTTCTTACAGATATGGAAGCTTGAAAATCTACAATCAAGGCTTCAAACAAAGACTAGGAGACTTATCTTAAATCACGGGTTTATAGATGGTATAGCCCAATTTGTTCAAGACCAGAGCTTTCATGAAGCCATACGGCCTCTAAACTGTACATCTATTGAATGAATGTGCAAATAAGAAATACAATAGTAGGGAACTAGAATGAAAGATAAAACTTGAAATGAATGTGCTATGACTGTTCACAATAGTCAGCTTCCACCAGTATAGAGTTTGTTTGCTTTTCAAGCATAGTTTGTTGGTGGAATTTTGTACAATTACAAGTTTGAGGAATTCACACTAGAACTAGTAGGCAGTGTCTTTTGGGGTCTGCAGTTTCATTACTTGTGCCCTCATGAGTCTGGCGAGCCTTGTAGGTGGAAACCACTGTATTTCTGTATTTCTAAATTTAGGGAAGCAAAGTCATGGGTTTTCACAGTATCTTAGGATATAGTTTTGGGAGCATTTGTGTTGAGAACTTTGAGATGCATGCAGGCTGCCCTTAATTGGAAAAGGAAGACACAGTCTCACTTGGTAGGGGGAGCTATATGTGCTTTGTGTTGGGGCTTCTGCCTGCAGAACAACTCCGAAAAATTTCCAACATTGTCATCCTCCGTATCTCCTTCCATACTACCTGTACCCAATGGAAAAAAAAAATATCCCAAACACCTGAAGATAATTTTGTTGCAATAAGGATATGAAACTTATGAATTATAAATATGTCAAAGACAAAAGATTTTATCTATCATATCTGTATCTATCATCTATCTATCTATCTATCTATCTATCATCTTTCTACTTATCTAGTTTCTGTCCAGTAGTTAGCATAATACTAAAAATTATGAAGATAGATTATGCTTATAAGATTTAACTTCACCCAGTGTTGGAAAAAGAGTTCCATAGTTTAGAGAAGATGGTTTACTATTTGAGTAAACTTGGGGTTAGGGTTCTTATCATCAGGAAAAGAGTAGTTGGTTTTTTTTTTCACTCTGGTGAATATTTCTATAGAAATGTTTAAAAAGTTTAGACCCCTTCGAGATGAGGCCATTGAAGGTCCCTTAAGGCAATCTGGTAGGGTGAAATGCTCGGAGACTTCTTGGTCAGATAGACATGCATTCAGGAGCTCATCTACTACATGTTCATTGAATGTCTTTAAGGAAGTCCCTGGACCTTTATCAACCTTAATTATCTATCTATCTATCTATCTATCTGGGGATTAAACTCACAACCTTGCACTTTCCAGGCAGGCGCTTATGCCACTGAGCTAAGTCCCCAGCACCCATCAACCTTATTTTTTCCATTTAAGGATTAAGGAAACACATTGGGCTCTTTTCGCAAAGTGAGGCCCTTCATCTTCATAATTTTTAGATTTCAAAGGGTGGAGTCCTGTTGGTTCTTGTGATGTCTTCAGTTCATCTTGTCTATTGTCTTCCTTTTTATCAACTAAGTTCTCTTTGGTTCCTCTTGTGCAGGCTGCAACTTCAGTTTCTGTCTGAACCCACAAAATGTTTAAAATCATTCTTCTAGGCTCTTTGTTTTTGATTCTCAACGTAGATCTGGCTGAAAGCATCCAGCAGTAGCCACGCCACCACCTCAGCACTACTCTGCCTTGAAATTTCATCAGCAAGATTAATCACCACTTTCGACATCAGTCTCAGACAAAGTCTCTGGACATGAGCAAAAGGCAGACACATTTTCTGCCAAAACATAAGACACATGATCTGGAGTCTGATAGCAAATGCAGTCCTTCTTCTCAACAAAAACCTGCATCTGGTTTTTACCTGCTGCGTTTCTATCAGCATTCTGGTCTTCTGAGTTCTGACCAGAATCTCCCGTCAAGTATAGTTTAAAGCATTCTAGAGTGCTTCTTCAGCTGGTGTTTTCAAACCTTTCCAAACTCTTCCCACAAGCCAGTTTCAATGGTTGTTCAGCCATGTGGTCAGGTATAGGCCCAACAGTGGCTCCACTTCCGGTGCCAAAGTCTGTTTTAGTTACTTTTCTTATTGCTGAGACAAAATACCCAGCATCCACAAGTCAAGGGAGGAAAGGATTATTCCGCTCACACTCTGTAGAGGTTTCACTCTGTAGTCAGCTGGCTCTAAGGCAGAGCGGCATAGAAGAGGGGCATTTGGAAGGAGAAACAACTCATGGCAGGGCAGGGCAGGTGGAAGGCAGGAGCAGCAGCAAGCAGCAGCAGCAGCAGCTCTATCTTCTACTCCAGGCTACACACCTTATGGACAGTGCCACTCAGAACTGTGCCAGGAGTGAGTGGATGAACCTGCAGACACCTAATCCCAGCATCGCATATCCTAGGGCCAGGCATGTATGAAAAATCCCACCTATGATCACACGAGGCTTTGGGAGGAGGAATCTAGGTTCAAGCTACAACATACAGTCAAAGACATACTGTCGTTAGTCCCCCTCAAAATACGACCTCTTGCTTGGAACACATCCCATCATTCTTGGCAATTTCTGAGACAGTTCTAGAAGTTCTCTTTTGTGATACTCTTTTGTTGCGGTGTAATGGCTGCTTCGCTGTCTTAAATTAGTTCAAAACCTTTATTTTTTGACTATCATTTTGACTTAGGGGAACAGCTGGAAGTCACATGGGGCCAATCCAGTATGTAGGGTGGATGAGGACACTCAGTAAGGTTTCTAAGAGCTGGCTTCTCCATTGGATGGCATTTGTCTGTGGCAGTCACCATAGTTTTGAAGCTATTTTGTAAAAAGTGCTTCCAAAACTGCTTCAGAAAATGATAAAACAATGTGTTCAAAACAAGGGGGAAGGTAGTGAAGGAGATTAATGGCAATGTGACTTTTACTATAATAATTTTTTATTCAATCACACACTGTATCTTTTGATCAACACTTGTATATCTGGATCTATTTCAGAAAGTGGTTACCAGTGACTAATTTGTTAACTTCTAAATGATCTTCCTTATCACCTTTCTTACATTCCATTTTGTATGGGCACCTGAACATTTATTGTGATCATATTCCAATCAAGAAACCTATCAATAAACTTATATGAATAAAATGCGTTTTACCTTTGTAGACTTCTTTCTTTTACATATAGCCTGACATGCACCTGGATAAAGTCCCTAATGAAACTGTTGTTTTGAGACCTTTAGTTTGAAATTTCACTGCTTTCCACACAGAGAAAGCACATATTAATGAAATACTAATCTAGGATCTTAGAAATCTGCATCAAAAAAGCCCTTAGTATGGTATAAGCACTTTTTATCTAGCTGTTACTTCAGTCAACAGCAAACACAGAGTTCGGGTACAGAATTGGGTATCAAGGAACATGCTCTGTGCCTGCCATTCATGGGGCAAAGTACATCTTATCTCAGGGATCATGTTTCTTGATAAACCTGTGATTGTTTGGTAAGAGTTTTGTTTTTACTGTCTTTAAAGTGTAGACAGAGGACACAGTTGGAGAATAAAAATGCATTCATCTATGATTTTATTTATTCTTTCTCTAGCTATATTTCCTTCTACCCATTATCTGTCATTTTGTCCATCCTTTCATCCATCCTACAACATGCACAATGTTCAATTAAGTGAATCACCCCTCCTGTATCTGTGAAGTGTCCACTGCATGTCCAGAACGTCATCAGTGCCTGGTGCTGGTCATGGACAGGTGAGCAAAAACGGTCCTGACTCTGAACTTCATAGGGCTTGTACTCAAGGAGGGGAGAAACCTTCATGAAATAATCCTATGAACATTTATATTAATATATATCTTGCACATGTGATAGATACAGTGAAACATAAATAGTGGACTCTGGAGGGCTTGTGGTCATAAAAAGGGAGAGGTAATTTAATCAATGAAGCATGGGCATTTTTCCTAAGAGAATGAAGACTGTGTGATGTCTACAGAATAAAGAATTATTTAGAAAAAGAGAAGCATGGCAAGTCTCACAGGAGAGGAGCAGTGTATACTGACCACACTGTGGTCAATGGTGGGAGGGACTGGAAACCTTGGGTGTGCCTGGAGCGGAGAGAGAAGGAGGAGAAGGAGAAGGGTAAGGCCAGTGGGGAGCTGGGCAGATCAGGCCCTGTAGAGCTTTGGAGGCCAATTAAGGACTTTAACAAAATCCTAGAGCATGCAGAACACACCCGAGACCTCTGAGCAGGAGCAGCCATCAGCTCAGCAAGAGAGCAGGCTGAGGAGGCTGCGTGATGCGGTGCGGATAGTTCCCTGGGGAGGCTTCAACAGCAGCTCACGTGAGAGGAAGGGGCTGGAGTGCTACCATATGTGGAGACCCTTTTATGCTAGGATCCTGGAAAGCATTTAGAGCTTGCAGACAGATGAAGTGATAAACTAGGACGGTGTGAGGGCAGCTGTGTGTGCAGACATCTGAAAAAGAGTTAGAGTAGATCAGACTCCTTCCTCAGGTTTGGGACTTAACATGGCTGTAAAAAGAGGAGGGACTTCGGGTTGGTGGGACTAAGTGAACAAAGCCATGAAGGACGGGATTTGCAGTGTACTTACAGAGAAAGCAGAGGAGGCTGAAGAGAAATAAATGTTGAGAGAAATAGTACTTGATATCTGGGGCAGTCTTTTCCAACAAAGCAATTAGCTCTATTTTTATCTCATGAACAAATCTCACAAAGCAAAGCAAAATGAAATAAGTAAACACACACCAAAATATAAGAAAAAGCCAGTACAAAGTGGCTTAATGCAAAAAGTAAATCTATTTGGTCATTTAAATGAGAAATGTACGTGAAAAGGGCTTCATGTAAAGCTGGATCCAGGTGCTTAAATAATGGTGCCAAGACATTTTCTTTCTCTATTCCTTGGCTCTTCTTTTTTTGCTGATTGGTTGCATTGCCAGAAAAAGCCCTTTTTAGTGACCAGATGGACTCAGAAGACCTAGGGTTACCTCTTGCCAGCTAGAAAACCCTGGGAATAGAGTCTCCATTTATTAACAATTTTTTGCAATATCAGTCTTACTGGCCCAGCTTATTTCAGATACCCATCCCTGAAGCAATAGCTGAGACCTACAGATTCCAATTAGCTCAGCTTGGACGATATGACTGTCTCTTCTCCAAGCCAAATGGGCTGGGAAAAGGGAGGGAATTTTCTCCATTGGAAAGAAGATTGCTGTTATAATAAGAGGAGAATATACGCCTTGGGAAAGTGAATTCAAAGAAATATGTAACACACTTATTTTTACGTCACATGTTTCTAAATGGGTAATTGGATAAGCTTGGGGGAGGAATTCCATTGTAAGGTTACTTTTCGACGAAGAGTGAGTTGTGATATCTTAGGGTACAATATTAATGTATAAGGACCTTAAAAGGTTGGCTCTTTATAGAATAACCATGTCTGTCCTCTACCCTTGAGAAGAATGTCCCAGAAGGTAATAAAAAAACCAAAAAATTCTCCAAAGGTCTGACTCTTTCTCTGACTAGAGTCAGGTATTACGTTCAGACTGTCCTCTGCTTATAAATTGACATTGATCTGTTCATCTACTCTCTTATAAAAAGGTACAAAAGTTGTCATAAAATTGGGAATCAAGTCAGATCTGGAAAGTGAACTAAACTTCAGTCCTTCTTTCTCATTTTCTAGTAGAGAGAGATTGATACGGATTTTTGATTATAATTCAAGCAGGATACAACCTTGACAATGATTCAAGAGATATACCTAATGCAGGGCCCATATTTTCTCGTAAGTTATTTTTTCCATGTTCTTCTCTGAATTATTTCATCCTTTAGATTTTTTTTAGAATTTAATTTTATGTTCTTTTCATTTTATCTTGATTAAGCTTTGAAAGGCCTTTCTGAGAAACTTACTCTGGCTGATAATTAATTTTAAGGTATTCTCTCCCAGTTTGTAATAGCTTTTGTTATTGTATAATTAAAAACAAAATTAAAATATTTCTGCCCCCTCACTTTTGTGAAGCCTATAATCCAGTCCCTGGCGATGACTGGGATGTCACCATCAGAAGCAGAGCTTGGAGTGCTCACTATCTGTTGCAACTAAATTAAAACTGCAATAAGAGGAAACAAAGTAAATATTAAATCATTTCCCAGAAATGATGAGGTTTGAGGATAATGAATTCCTCCCACCATTCCACGTTCTTCTCCAGTCTTTTCAGGGTTGTAAGACTGATAGGTGTCAGCATCTGCTCCCTCCTGGGCTCTGCAGGTTTCCACTGAACTGACATAGTGCCCATCCTCAGTCAAAGGAGAAAGACACAAAAGGGAGCTGCGAAGGACAGGGCTTCTTTTCCGCCCCACTCTAAACTTTTCAGAAGTATACGGAAGACAGAAGTCTAAAGATGGTTCACCCAGGATTCTCATGTTCAGGTTACTTCAGTCAAACACAAGCCTGGATGCTGATGTGAAATGATTTTGCAGATGTGGAATCTTGACTCAACTGACCTCCAGATATGCAGATTATTTGGGTGAATCTGACCAATCAGGTGTGTCCTTCAAAACTGAAGCAATTTTGTTGGCTTGGTTCAATCAGAGGAATTCACACAGCTTGAAAGAGGACTCAGTGGAGTATGGCGATCCCGTTTTGAAGATGCAGGGAGCCAGCTGGAAGGACCACGTGTGTGGAAGCCAGCAGCAGCTCCTAACCGAAGGCAGCCAAGCTTGAGACCCCAAGGAACTGATTTTCGCCAACCACCTGATGAGGGCTGGAAGCAAATGTTTCCCCAGGTTCTCCGCTAGTACTCAGTGCCAAAATCTTGGTGTCAGTCTGGTGGGACCCTGAGAAGGAACCCAGTGAACCAGCCTAGACTCTTGCTTTTCTTCCAGATCTGCAAAACTGTGAGATAATAAAAACTGGTGTTTTCAGTGGTGAAGTTTGTGGCAAATTGTTACAAGTATAGAGAACGAATTCAGGAGTTTAAAAGCCAGATACAGAAGGTCATGCAAAAATAATTGGACACTACGACATGGACATAGATCTCTCAGACTTCAAAGTCGGCCTCCACAAAGGCAGTAATGTGACCGAGCTGCTAAAGAGACAACCAGCCTGGAAATGATGTCACATAATTTAGAAATAGCCTTTAATTCCCTATGAGGAAGGTATGACAAGTAAGTACTAATAAAAACTAACGTTTAAAAAAAGAAGTACTGTTTCACAGTGAAGCAACAAAAGAAAAATGAAACCTAATAATAATTATGTGTTGCATTATGGCATTTTGGTCAACGACAGACTGTGTGAATGTCAGCAGTGCCTTAAGATTATGTTACTTAGTGACATCCTGGCCACTTTGGATAATGGAATTACACTCTGTTATTTTTGCAGTTCACCAAAATCACCTACTCATGTCTCAGGCCATATCCACATCATTAGTGGTGCATCACTGCTCACGTGATTTATTTCTCTGCCTGATTTTTAAAATATGTTAGTGATGCTGTTTCATAAAACAAACTGCGGAGCACTGAGAGAAAGGGAAGATAAGCTCTGACATACGAATTCCAAGATGGGAACAATGTGTCTACCTAAGTCTTATTAAGCAGTGAAAAATACCATATGAATGAACAAAAGAGAGAGAGAAACCTGCCAATGTCCGGGACTGTTTTTTGGTTGTAACCACTGGCAAGGGAGTGCTGCTGGAATCCAGTGGGAGGGAACCAAGAAAGCTGCTCCTCACCCTACAAAGCACAGGCCGCCTCCCCAAGTCCTCAGACAGCAGGAGTTTATCAGCCTGATCATTCAGTATTGCTGAGGTTGGCAGATCCTAAGATTTTGAGCTTGCTTTGGTAGCACATACACTAAAATTAAAGCATCTTAATTTCTCAGAGTTCTAGGTAGACAGGGTCAGCTTCTTTTTCTTTTATTTCCTATCAAGGTTCTGGTTTTCAGAGAGAGCACATTCTTGATGGTTTTCCAAAATATTTTATCATCTGCCTCAAACTGAATTTTTGAAATCCCTGTTTTCTTACCTTCTACCAATTTACAAGGCAGTTTGTTAGCTTTACCCCTAGGTCTGCCTATAAAAACTAACATCAAAGATAAATGTTGTAGTCAGTGTTTACAAGGGAAAAGATTTAATACAGGACACATAACTTATAAAATTATTTTATAGTATTCACCCAAAGAGTCAAATGCAAAAGAGTGCGGGAGGTCTGTTCATACAGTAGAGGCCCAAAGAATCCAGATGAGGCCCTGGGTCTCATGGCAGTGTCCTGCATGAGTCCAGCTGGAGGTCTAGAGCCGTAACAATGTCTCATGCAAATCTATAGCATGAATCTGCACTCTGAAGCCACAAAAGTCAGCGGTGGAAGCTGGGAAGTCCGCACTCGGGGGTTGAAGGGTCAGTGCCAGCGGGCTGCGGGATCTGCACTGGAGCCAGGAAGCGATGCTCAGGGTAAGGACCAGGTCTCCACAGGGAGAACAGCAGCCGTGCTCAGGGACAGTGAGGACCTGAGCTCCTCCGATGATGAAGACAGCTGAGTTCCTATTGGGAAAGCCAGTGTGACAAGCTTCTTCGGGAGAATCAACAGCGCATCACTTTCTCCCAAGTCTGCTTTTGTGCCGCTGACAACAATCCTCAGGTGGACCTTCTGTCCCAGAACCTCGCCGATTTGGTTCAGCTGGGCCTTGCAAGTCGGCCATGAGTTAATCCACCGCAGGAAGCAGCTCCATACCAGGAACTGTAGATGCCAGAGACTGACTACAGCGATATACATTTATAATTGGTAACGTTACCTTATTATGGACTCCTGGGAATTCTCAAACACCAATTCTCTTACTACTGCTTCACAGATGGAAAATTCAAAAAGCAGAGAATCTGGGTAATGTTCCCAAGATGGGAATGGCAGAACCGCAGCCTAACTCCAAATCCTATGATCCCAGCAGTGCTCTATGTCCTCTTCTTTGTCCTTTCTGACTGTCCTTACTTCAGAGTTTAGTTTTAGAAATTTCCCTGCTGATTTTGCCCGCTCTGACCTTTATTCTCACATGTTAACATTGTCTGCCTTTTCCTATTCCCGACTTTCTATTATTTCCAATCTGCTCACATTCACTCCTTATCAGAGCACATCTCTACAGTATAGGATTATTTTGCCACTTCCTTATCTAATATAAGTAAAATAGAAAACAGGAACAATTTATCACTTTCCACACAGCAACCAGAACCATCTTTTCAAAGATATACATTTATTTGTATCTCGCCATCTTGCATAAAACCCTCAACAGTTCCCCATTTTGTAAGATGATGTGACCCACAAGGCTCTGCACAGTCTGGCTCTTGCCTGTGTCTCTTGGCTCTGGTCGGCCAGGCTGAGGGCACAGAGATTTAAAAGTCTGTAAGAATTAAGTCTCCTTGGGAGCTCACGTCTCACACAGAAGCCCAGATAGATACTACTGCTTGGCTGGCGGTTTTCATAGGGTTCCTGGGTTCCTCCCATCCGTCACTCCTCCTCTCCTTAGCTCCAAAGGCAGGATAAGAAGGATGGAGGTGGTGTCCATGGGCAGGCGCACCTCACTCCTTCCTCAGCCATTGGCTGGGGTCTTGTCACACAGCAATGCGGACTGTGGAGGAAGCTGCAAAACTGTGTCTGGCTGTGAACCTCCAGAACTTCGGTGGGCAGCTGTTTTTTTTTTTCCTTCATCCATTTACCACCACTCTCGTCTTCTAGTGCAATAGCTATGCTGTCCTCATTGCCCTTAAAGATTCTTTTACTGCTGCATGTACTTCTTAGGGGCTCAGAAACAGAACCCATTTCCCAGCACAGTCAATCCTCTATTGCTTTGGTCTCAGCTCATGTATCACATCTCTGAGGCACAACTTCCCGGATGATTTCTCTAGAGATTTCCATCAACAAAACTCTGCTTCATTGTATCCTTTCACAGAACCTTCTTTATTTCTTCCATGTTACTTATCTTCATTAGAAAAAAAAAGTGCCTGCGCTTGGGTGACAGTTTCATTATTGTCTGACTCAGAAATTTCACTGGAAGTTTTCTGAAACAGAAGTAACCATCTGCCTCAAATTATATCCCAAGTACTTAGCATAATTCCCATGGACACTCAATAAATATTTGTCAAATTATGTAAACATGTATTTTGTATATGTATATATAACTATATTCGGAGCTATATAACTTATAAAATTTACATATACATGGACAAATCAAAATATATGATGAATATTTACACTTTTAAAATCTATTATAGTTAAGGATATACTGCCATGAATCCCCTTCAGAATATTCCCCGTCTCTTTGAATACACTTATCCCATTGTTTTCATCACTTTCCGAAGCAGCTCTGGAGGTCCTCTTTCATGTCTTTAGTTGTTCTGTCATGCCTACCTCAAGGTCCTCAATTGATTCAAAATCTATACCTCTCATATATATGGTTATAATCCCAGTAACAATTCACTGTTCGTATTCTCAGGCTGTTAACCTGCAACTGCTTTATAAAGTAAGTGGTGATGTAAGTCAGGAGATACTTGTGAGTTAGGGATGTGAATCATCTTTCGAACACCTAATAATACTCTTTTTGTAGGTCACTCTTATTTGTTCCTTACTTATTTATTTACTCATGAAACATGTACTAAATCTACATATCAGCCATTGTCCCGGGTCCTGAGTATATGCAGATAAATAACCACAATCTCTGTCCTCCGTTCTGGATAGCAAAGGGAACTGACATAGATTCAACCCACTAGACAATGGCATTGTTCTTGGTGCAATAGAAATATGAGTGAAAGGCGATGTTTCAAGCCTGGGTAGCAGAAAATGATTGTGTTTGTAGAACAAATGCTCCACATTTTCTGTGTTGATAGGCTTAACTGCTGAAAATGATATTAATTACTTCATGTCAGCCAAGAGCTTTCTGTTTTAGAGAATGCTTTCAGATACATTATCTCCCTTCGT
The DNA here is from genome assembly GCA_004027295.1 of Dolichotis patagonum. Lineage (NCBI taxonomy): Eukaryota > Metazoa > Chordata > Mammalia > Rodentia > Caviidae > Dolichotis > Dolichotis patagonum. Next base: position 8,223 of record PVJX010023844.1, on the reverse strand, counting down.
CCTCCAGCAGGTCTGGAGCCAGGTGGCAGGTAGCACCGACTCTGTCTCACTGATGGCCAAAAGAAAGCTACATAAAGTGATTGGCTTTGTTTAGACCTACAGGATCTTGGGGACCGGGGTGGTCTATGAGGTGGGGCTGCAATGGCCAGGCTGACTGTGGCAGGGGGACTTCGATGTATTCACAATGGTTATTTGTCAACTGTTTCAGGTGCGTTTTGACACTTCGTCTTAGTTACTTTTGTTGTTGTTGAGACAAAATACCCAACACCCTCAAGTTAAGGGAGGAAAAGTGTATTTGGCTCACAGTGTGTGGAGGTTTCAGTCCATAATGGGCTGGCTCCAAGGCAGGGTGGAGTAGCAGACATGCATCACAGAGCCTTGACCTCAGCTGATTATGGCCAACTTCCAAACTGTTATATCTATTAATCTATGTTTTCTGATTCTACGTATTTTGTTCATTTCTTTTTAAAAAGTAATTTTTTAGCATAAAAACTACATACATGCACACTTAAAAATACAAAATAATATGAAACAGAAGCGAATTTTTCTTAACTTCCACCCTAAAGAGTCTCTCAATAGGTCCCTCATTTGCAGTGACAACTTCTTCTGCATTGATTATGATGCATTTGTGTGAAACTGCTAAATACAAGCAGGGCTTTGCAGCCTTCATCTTCACACACGTGGTCCTTGTTTTTTTTCCTTACTGTATCTTTCTGGGTCACTGTATGAAGGTTTTGCAGTCTGTTTCACAGCTGTGGAGAACAACACTGTAGCAACCATTTCTTAGTTAATCATTCACACATACGTATGCACATACACAGTTCAACTCTTTGTGAAACACCCACAAAACTGCACAGATAATCTATGTATCATATCATAAGCCAATCCACTAAATTGAGGGAGAAAAAACTATACTCCAAAGGTCAGATCTGGCTTGCCACTTTGTGAATATAGTTTTGCTGGGACTCAGAGACACCCATTTGTTTATGTAACAGCAGAGTACATAGTGGTGACAGAGACTCCAGGGCAGACAACACCCAAGTTATTACAGTCTGACCTTCTGTAGCAAAGTGTGCCAATCCTCACATCTCCCATGGCTTGTTTAACTATTTAAATTTTATCTGTATGAATTAAACAGATAAAGTTTGCATGGATTGTTTTTGTTTAATTATTTTCTAACAGGCGGATATGCAGGTTATTTATGTGTTTTCACTATCAGTGTTTCAATGAACATCCTCGTACCTAAGATTCCGGATGAACAAGGGGTGCATATGTTACTGGCAGCATCACTGGAGCAACCATGATGTGCATCTTACATTTTTTATAGCTACTGGCGAGCTTCTCTCTGTAGAGTCTGCAACAATCTCACTCAGTCCGAAGAGGGCTTGAAAAGACCTGATTCGGCCCATCCTCAAAAAGCTCTCTCTATTGATCTTTTTAAAAAAAATTCAATGAGGGCAGCTGAACAAGTTTGTATTAAGTTTTAAGGTCATATTGTGTTCTTTATAAACATGTTAAAGCTTTTCCTCACTTTTATAAATTAGGAAGATTGTTTAAAAAAATTGTTCTTCCTACAGTGGGAAATGACAGTAAGTTTTTGGAGATTCCATACATTTTTTATCCAATTTATTTGCTGAACTGAAAATTTAAGCTTTTTTTTGCTTTTAAAATGAAGTTCAATTCCCTTACACTTTCTAGCTCTTTTTATTTGTGTCAATACAATCTCTATACAAATTCATTTTACAAAATAATCCACTCTTTCCAAAATGACAACTATTAAATTCAATCAAATGTCTTTTTGTTGGGGTTCTGCAAGCAAAGGGAAAATAAAGGGTCACACACTCTAAGGGTCAGCAAAATGACTGCCACCCAGCCAGCCTAAGTGAACAGCTTTATTGAGATAAAGAACAAAGAAATTCAAGTTGTGTATGCTTACATTATATAACTTTTTTTTTTTTGGTCTTTATAAGACCTCATGTTTTTACCTTGGGGTGGGGGCAATGTTTCAAGGCTGGACTTTTCCCCAAAACATTGTCAACCGGATGTGTCCAGGATAAAATGGAGTCAGTGTGGCCTCTCTACATCTTTTTATCTTTAGTCTATCATGGGTTTTCTGGCTGTGACCACCTCGTGTAATTTATGCTAAGAAGTGACGTGTAGGCACCGCGAGTCATTCTTTCAATGTCCTATTTATTCTTTTGTCAGTTCAGAGATTGGTATCAAAAGTTTGTTTCAGAAAATCTGAATGTGTGTGTGTGTGTGTGTGTGACATGTTTCTTCCATATGTTCTGGAAATTTTAAAACAAGTTTGGAGAAATCTGCCCATTGAAAGTTCGTTGAATGCATCTGTGACACACAGGCCAGGACTGTCACTGCTGGGGGGATGAGCGGCTCAGGTCTGGCTCTCTACCAGCACAAGCTGAACCAGGGCTCAGCTTGAGAGTGTGACTTACTGAAGCACAGACCCCGGGAGACCGAGAAAGGGAACCGGAGGAGAAGGACCCAGTGGAGCTGCGGTCTCAGCAGGAGGGGAGCCTGTGTCTAGCGCTGGAGGAGCTCGCTGCAGGAATGGAATGGTGGAGCCGTCTTCCTGGGGGGCTGAGCGTTGTAAAACCCCGTGCATCGGGCCCTGGCTCCATCTCTTCAGAGTGGGGTAGAAGCCTCCCTGGGAAGGCAGGAGGTGCCCACTGGGCAGAGAGTAATTCTCTGGAGAAGCAGCACCTCTACTAACGACTCTCCACCTCTGGGGGTGGGGAGCCTGCCCAGCGCACGGCCCTCTGTGGGCTTCAGGGCCTTACTGCAGGGCGAGGAGCCCTGAGCCATGCGTCCTGCCTGCCTGCCGTCTTCCCACCACAGAATTCAGAGCATATTCAATCAAATGTCTTCCAGTCAGTCCTTACTCTTTATAACAGTGGTTGCCACTAATTATTTTACGTTAGTCAAATGGCTTTAAAATTTAGGAATATTTGCTGTAAAACAAAGGATTATTGTTCAGAGTAAAATGATAAAATATCTCCTCCACTTCCCATTCCCCCTTCCCTGCCCAAACCACACTGTTCTCCCTGGCGATAGACACTTTTAGCAGGGTGGTAGTGTTGTTGCTGTTGTCTGCATACAAGTATACACATATGTACAGTATGCACATACATGTGTATATGCATTTACATATGTGCATTTTGCTATTTGTAGAGTGCATATATGTATAGTATGTATAAATATGCAAGTAGGATATTTGTGTCTGTGATTTTCTAAGCATTTGCATAGTAGGAAGCTGATTTATTTTTATGGGAGCTGTGAGTAAACTATGCAGCTAGATACAGTCATACATTGTATGACAGGGACCTTCATTATTCTCTTCTGTGATGAGCAATAATATTTTTGGTTATAAGGGTTCAGATGCTTTGAAAGAAACTGTGAATTAGCATGCAGATTCTCTGAAGACTATGGCATTCAGAATGGGGGATAAGGAGATGAACTTCTTTTATTTCATGGAAAACTATAAAACTATTGCATAACACAGTAATAGTATAATAAGAGTTAATACACTGCGTATTGTCATCTTCAAAGTATTTACGCAGAGTACAAGATATGGGCATAAAAATTTCTCCAATCAATAGTAGAATGAACCTTCCTTGTCAGTGGACTAAAAGACACTAACAGTGTAGCTAACTTGCATTTTCCTCTCATTTCCCTTCTTTCCTTTCCCTTGCCCCCATCCTAGTTCCTTTTTCTTTTTAAACCATTTCTTCCCATTTCACTGTATCTATTATACATTTTAGAACTTACTTTTTCGGTTTCTCACAGCATGGAGACAATACAGTGTTTGCACATGTGAGTCTGATTTACTTCAGTTATAAGTATGGTCTTAAGTTGCATCCATTTACCAATAAAAGCCTCAAGTTTATCCTTCTTTATGGCCAAGTAGCACTCCGCTGCATAAAAACACTACATCTTTTTATCCATTCCTCGGTGGAGGGGCACTTGGGCTATTTCCCAGATATAGCTATTACAAATTGTGCTGCTATAAATGAGTGCACATATATCACCATGGCATGATGCTTTTATTCTTCTGAGAAGATACACAAAGAGAGTAGAGGAATAGAATGGTACCTCTAGTCCTAGCTTTTTGAGGAATCACCATACTGACTTTCACAGTGGTTGTACCAGTCCTCATTCCCATAAACAGTGGAGATGGGTTTGTTTCCCCCCACAGCCCCTCCAGCATTTGATTTCTTGATGATAGCCATTCTATCTGAAGTGAGATAGAATCTCAGTGTTGTTTTAATTTGCATCTCTCAAATGACCAATGATGGTCAACACTTTTTCATATATGTATTTGCCATGCGTAGTTCTTCATCTGAAAAGTATGTATTCATATCAGATGCCCATTTTTGGATTGGGTCTTTGAATTTGGTGGGGGGTCTGAGTTTTTCTCAGTTCTTTGTATGATCTAGATAGAAGTCCTTTATCTGAGGGACAATTGGTTAAACTTTTTTCTCATTCCATGGGTTATCTTTTCACTCTATTGGTGATTTCTTTTGCTGAGAAAAAGCTTTTTAATAAGAGGAGATACAAGTTGTTGATTCTTTGAAATATTTCTCATTGGGTTTTGTTCGTGAACACTCTACTTTTACCCGTGTCTTCAAGATTTCTACTTACTTTCTCTTCTAGTATATTTGGTGTCTCTGTTTTAATATTCATATCTTTGATCCATTTTGACTTTAGTTTAGTTCATGGTGATAGGCATGGGTCTCTGGCATGTAGAGAACCAGGTTTTCCAGCACCATTGATTAAAGAAGCTATCTTTCTTCCAGTGAAAATGTTTGACCCTTGTTAAAGATAAGGTGACTGAGTGTGTCTGAAGTTGTGTCTGTATCTTCTGACTCCTTCCACTGGTTTTCAATTCTTTTTTTTGGCCAGTACAATGCTCATTTTGCCACAGTAGTTTTGTAGAATAATTTCAGGTCAGGGAATGTGATACCTTCTGCCTTGCCTTTGTTGCTTAGGATTACCTTTGCTATTCTATGTCTTTTATGTTGCCAAATGAATTTGATGAATATATTCTTTAGTTCTGTGAGGTACATTTCTATTATTTTGATCAGAATTGCATTAAAATTTGCATACCAGTTTTGGGAGTATGACTATTTTCACTGTGTTGGTTTTTTAATGATCAAAACACATAAGAAGGTCATTGCATACTTACTAGGAGAAAAATTCAAGAAGAGATGACAATGAGAAATATATATGCATCAAAAATAGAACTCAACTATATAAGACAAATATTAATAGACATGAAAAATTAAATAAGCAATAATATAATTTTAATATAGGATCTGACTAGCCCATCATCACAAAGAGATAGACCAACCTGGGAAAAAATCAGCAGAGAAATATCAGAAATGAACCAAATGTGTTAAAAATGGACTTAACAGATATTTATAGAGTGTTCCATCCAACAACCTCAAGATACACATTTTTCTAAACTGCACCTGGGACTTTCTCCAAAATAGATCATATACTAGCTCATGGAACATGCTTAAGTAAATGCAAAGGAATTGAAATTATCCCATGCATATTATCTGAACATAGTACAATGAAACTGGAAATTAATGGCAAAAGATATTGCAAAAACTCCACAAATACGGGGAAATTAAATAACACCCTCCTGACCAGGAATTTAGCTCAGCAGCATAAGCACCTACGTGGCAAGTGCAAAGTTGTGAGTTCAATTCCTGGTACAAACAAACAAAACAAAACAACAACAACAACAACAACAAAACAACAAACCAAAAGCACCTTCCTGAATAACCCAAGGGAGTAAATTTGAAGAGCAAATCTTTCTACTCGTGGTGGCTGAATTCTCTGTCAACTTTATAAAAATCATATTATCTACAAACAACAACTTGTTCTTTATCATCTTTATTTTATTATTTGAATCTAGTAAATGTTTTCTTAGCATATTCTCAGTATCTTGTTGAGTACATTACTTGAGAGTATCTCTGGTGCCCTTTTATCTCCAGGACCCCTGAGGAATCATAATATTCTTGTTTATGGACTGGATGTAGGCTTTACTGAGATGATGCTTGCAGGACACATAGCACAGTGCCTTGCATGTAGCAAGTTTCCAGTGAATTCCTGCTGATCTATTATTTGTACATTTTTCTCTACCCCTAATTGCTTGGAGATGGCCTTATACTTCATTATTTTCTCTGCATGACAATTAAAGGAGGATACAAGGTTTGCATGGGCAGATACCAACTGTCTTCCCTAAAGTAAAACAAGAGAAAAATAAACATCTGTTGCAATTAAAGTGCCCTTGTATGTGCAGTCAGACCACCCAGGTCTTAGTGGAGCAATTTTTTTCTTGTAAATGAACAATCCAGAAAAGTCAGCCAGTGCCTTGGGTTTTTCCTGCATTTTGGATATACAGAAGATGAGCGTTAACTGAGAAATCACACACCAATCTGGGAAGTGAAAAATCCCCAGCAACTGTAGACCAATCGGCTTCTTGACAAGCAAAAATGAAAATCCTTAGAGCAATTCAGCAGGGTTTGCAGTGGCTTCCTGTCTCTCTAATTCGACTTGTGGTAATGAAAGTATGCTGGGAAATGGGACATGAGGTTAATTTCCTTTTCACTGGGCCTATCCTCTCAGTGATAGGTCCTCAAAGTCAGGTGGCTTGTTTGTAGGGGAAGAACCATTTGTGAGAACAAATGTCCTTGGCACCCAATTCCAGCTTCTGCTAATAAGTACTTCTATCTCTGATCCTTTGGAGGATGAATGCTTTGAAGTGTGTATTTTTTTCAATATTGATAATTTTCTGTGTCTTCCCTGGGGAGACGCCAACAGAAAGGATCCTCCTGCTGCTTCGAGGGGGGAGGAAACACTAAAAGAAGCTTAGAATGAAAGAAAAATGGTCTGGGTTTGGAGTACAGGAAATATGTTCTTCCTATTGGTTCCTAGGAAGGCAAAATAAAAAAAGCGCTGTAGGCCTTTTTGCAGTTGTGTTCTCTGGAGAGATCCCAAAAATTCCCTAGGAGTGTGCCAATCTCTACCTGCAAAGGTTTCACCAAGAACTTGAAGGCTTGGCCTTGAATTACAAATGTGCATGCCTGGGTTCTACACCTCCTATCAGATCTTCTGATGTGCTAGCGTTTTCCCAGCTTGGAGATTTGCTGGCAAACTGCATGGTTGGCAGTGGGCACAGTGCCGGCTTCCACAGAGCTGGCAGGGAGTAGGGTAATGTACTCAGCACCCATGGAGTCCAAAGTCAATTGAAAGAGACAATGATGGTCTCTAGACCAAATTGGCAATAAAATAAAAAGGACCTAGGGTCTCACTCGCAGCCACATAGTTTGGTTTCGGTTGCTGGTTCCCTCAGAGAATTTAATCCATATTTCAGTGGTATATATGAAAATATCCTTCCAGAACATGCAGAGAAAGATGTGAAAAGATAAAGAAAAGGCCCATGCAGACAGTAAGAAGAGAAGAGAAATAGAGATTTGTGTCTCCTGGCAATCCCGTGTTCCAGTCTCCACCTTATCATACCCATTCTCACCCTATGACCCTGGAGCACGTAGCTCTCCCTGACATTCTCAGCAATGGTGGGCACAGTGCGTGCCCAGGTATTGCCCACTGTAGCTCCACAACTGTTCACTGAGCTTCTTTTATGTTTCTATGCTGTCTTCATGTAGGAAAGCCTGAGTCGCCCCATCAGTGTTCTGGAAAAGAAGCCACAGGCTGGTTTAAGTTCCTCCTCCTAGTATCCTGGGTTGACCACTGTTCATCACCTCCATCTAGAGTTATGATGACCTCCACTGGAGAGATCTTTGCAAAATAGAAAACTTTCCCCTTCATTCTTTGTGTAGGCTAAGGCTGGTCATTCACTCATCAGATTAATAAAATCAGTTGACAGTGACAGGCACTCATTATATGACATACTGGGGTTTGAACATTGTATAGATTATCCAAGTTATCCTCAAAGCAGACCATGACGATTGCTCATATTTTGATGATTCTCCACGTGTTAGCTACTTTTCTTTTGTTGCTGAGACAAAATACCCAATACCCTAAATTAGGGAAGGAAAGGTTTATTTAGGTCACAGTGATTGGAGGTTTCAGTCTGTAATCAATTGACTCCATTGTGGGCTGGCATGGCAGAGGGGCAACAGTTCAAGGTGGTATGACACAGCAAAAGCAACAAGAGCAAGGGGGTGGGAAAGC
>PVJX010023843.1:13060-28857 GCA_004027295.1 Dolichotis patagonum | reverse complement strand
TCTTTAAAAGAATTTTATTTAGTTTTACTAATAAGCCAAAAAATTCCCAGTTGCAAATTCTTTTCACAGTTCCCAAAATTCTCATTAGCAGAAGCATCCTTCAGAAAATTGTTATCACAGTCATTAGCAGGTATTTATTACACTGCACTAGACTTTTGTGTTTTAATAAAGATATGTTTCCTGACTATAAGGCGCTTGCTAGTTTTATGTTGGTAAAAATCTGGCTTTATAGTGCCTCTAGATTTATAGAGGTAAATTCCTTCTGGGAGTGTATGTGAGGCAAAGGCAGGGACAATTATTGGAGGGAGATTTGTTTCCAGCATCTGGAAACAGGGAAGTGGTAGAATTATTTAATAGTTTGTAGTAAGAAGCCTCACTGTGGCCCAAACAAAATTTCCCAGAGTTCTGTTGCTGTTTGTTCATTTTTATTTTCACAAGAGGTAATGGAATTTTATTTCAATCTTACAGATATGTGTAACTTCCGTGAAATCTATATTCATTGCTTGAGGGTAAACAGAACAACTATGATTCTATACTGCTGATTAGACACATCAAAATGCAACTATTTAGTGCAAAGATGACCAATGGTGTGGCATAAATTTATGCAGCAAAGGGAAAGGAAGTGGAAAACTAGGCTGTGGCTATTATAATATTGAAAGTTTATTTTATACAAAATATTCAAAACAGTTTAGTTGCTTGGTGTTGCCGAAATCCATATCAAAATCAAAAGCAATAAATCATGTATACATGTTCATAAAAGAAACTGACGCATCAAGGGCTGCTATTATTATTGTGGTCTTTAACTGTCATCTTACCAGCAGGAGCAACGAGACTGATGAATTTTGCTATTGAGACAAGATATAATTTTTGTCACATTAAATGCATAGTCCACATGGCCACCAGACCATATTAACTCTGTTCCCTGGTGTTTCTGCTATAGTATTTTTTTTCCATTATTTTTCGGTTGCTAAGAATACACATTTTATAACTGTAGCCTCTTTGTGACCACTGGCTGCCAGCGTCAATTATAATTTAAATAGACCAGGCAAAGAAAATTTAAATTTGAACCAGCAAATAGCTATCATCAACACATTACTGAAACAAAGTCATTTAGAAGACCCAGTGAGGTTCATTGATATTCCAGCTCAGCAGGCTAAGAATGAGAATAGGTTGAATTTAAAATTACATATTTTATTTAAGTACTTATGATAAACATGCTTTTAAATAAGATAATTAGGTTGTGATTCATGAGAGTGATTCCTGTAACGGAATACAGCCAGTGACAAAATGAAGGTTTAAAATTGAAATATTCAAGAAATGAGAATGAATTCTCTTAAATTTTTGTAAACAAAATACTGTTCCTTTGGCTTTAAAAGAAGCTGTACTAGTTTTTACCAACCAAGAGGACGCTTTCAATATATTTGCAGAAATGCCCTTTGCATTATCTGCTTGGGATGGACAATTAAATTGCATTTATCATATTTAACCTTAACCCATTTCCTTCATATTCAAGAGCACAGGCTTTGGTTAAACTGTGTGTAGGTGAGGGAGCTCATCAATAATGCTAAGTACAGTGGGTACACAAGAAGAGAGCTAGTGGCCGTGGTCAGGGTAGAAGGAAAGAATCTCTATAGAAGCAGGTTTTTATGTGGGGTGTTCATGATTGCATAGGAGTTTTTAATTAGGTTTGTTAGTGAAGGATAAAAGAAGCAAAGACTATTGTAGTGGTATGAGTGCATGAAGGAGCATAGTATGTATGGAGAAGGGTTGACACAACTGAGGATCTACGGGGGAAAATTGTTGAGATAGAAAACAAAATAGACCTTTGAAGGTTTATACTTACTCACATAGAAATCGGAAAAGTAAGACCTTTGCCTGAATTATATGTCTAAGTGGCTACATTGTGTTTTACAATACAAATACATTATATTTTATTCTGACTTTTCGTTAATTAAAGATGCATATATATGTGATTTCCAAATGGCAACACTTTCGTAGTGCTTACAGTCAGTAATAAACAATCCAGCGCTTCAGTCTTCGGCTTTCCACTCTTCCTCCTCCCTGCAGTTTGCCATTTCCCCAGGAAGCTGTGTTTGAATCTCACCCCTCTTCTTTGCTGTAAATTTCTAAACAAAATTGTAACATTGAATTTAAATTTTTTTTAATATTATCTTTGTTTTTTTACTCTGGAAGAAGAAATTCCATATTCCTACACCAGTATCCTTCCCACACTTTCTGCCAAATGCTCTTTCCTCTCTCATTATTTTTGTTTGTTGAGTCAACATTTATATTACTATTTACATGTAAAGCAAATGTAATTATTGCATTGCATTGGCTTAATTGTATGTACTATACAGATATGATTCACGGCTGAGCTGTATCACAACTGGTTTTCTATTTTACATAATTTTTCTTTCCATTGAGTTTATAGTAATCAACTTTTGATTGTTTACTTACTGGCTTTGTATGTATCACTAAGCCATTTCACATACCTTTGCAAAAATATAAATATTTTCTCAATATGTTCAGGTAAATCAAGTTCTCACTCTATCTCTAGCTCTCCTTTCTAACCTCTCCTAAACCCTCTAACCTCCATTGTCAAACTGAAATATGTTTTTTCTTAACCAATTCATTTAATAAGTGAGTTTTGACTATGAACTGGACACTGAAAAATTTTGGAGGAAAACTGTAAGCAAGATAGATATGAAGCCTGGCTTCATGGAAAAATGAAGAAGCAAATATTAAAAAGTAAAAATTTAAAAGAACAAAAGGCCAAGTATGGTGTGGGAAAGAATAGGAAAAACACAGAAAGGACAGCAGAATGAGGAACAAGGACTTCTTTTATGCAGAGTGGCCTGATTAGATCTCTTTGAAGAAATTGTCACCATTTTAAAAAAAATATATAAGAAGAGTAAAACTCCCATGTTGAGTTATAAGAACCGAAACCAACATCTTGGGACCAGATATCTGCATACTTTCCTGCTCCATTGTTAAACAATGCCACGATCATATAATTCTATCTTTATGTTAACAATAAAAATGCTAATATCAGGAAAAATAGCTGAGCTATCTCAGGAGGTACCTGCTTCTGGAAGAAAAGACTGTGAGCCAACAAAATATCTTATCCTAAAGATGACAGCTTTCTTATCTGAACCGTTTTAACCTTTATTTTGCATGCCCGCCAGTTTAAGCCATTAAATCATATACACTATCTATCCAAGCTCACCCAGTTCCCAGACCAGTGGGCTCATTCTAAAACCACCCAGATCAGGGCCTAGCTTCCCATATTGAGATGTTGCTAAGGGCCTGTCATGGTAGAACCCCTCCTCATGCTGAAACAAGTCGAGTATCTTTGATTGAGCTTGGGTTTTTTAAGAGGAACTGACAGATGCTAGTGAGATGCCAATAATCATAAAAATCATGTATAAAGAGCCTGACGTGCATCCCAGAACTATGAGCAAATAATCTATACCTCCTCCCATACTCCACGGCAACTGAGAGCCTAGATTTTGCCTATGGCTTCCCCGTTTTATTATCTTTTTTTCCACCTCAAAACAATGTGCCTCTAAAATCAACCTCCTACTTTAGCCACTTTTCCTAATTCCTGAAAAGATTTGTCTTTGATTTTAGCATCTTTGGTCCCTTAATTAGAACTATTTTAATATAAAAATGTATTTCAAAACTATAAATCTTGTCAAAAAAATGTATGTAATAAGATCTCAATTGGATGATATTAAAATTTGATAGCCTGGAAATAGTAATTTCCATATTTTCTTAAAAATGTACCCATTCTCTAACTTTGACATACTGAAATGTCCGTAGGGTTGTCAGGAAACTAACAGGTGAAACTAATTGAGTATAAGAGTAGTGAGTGAGAATGATGGGTAACTGCACCAATTAAAACTGAACAATTTCTAGTTAGCTCTAACTCATTTTCATCTAGTAAGATGGTGGCCAATTTTGCCAGATATTTTGAGGGCTAGGTAAAGTCTTACTTTTAAAAACTAATTTTGGTCCAGGGTTATAGCTAGCAGCATAGCACTTGCCTGGCAAGCACAAGGTCATGAGTTTGATTCCTGGTACCAAAACAAACAAACACTTCATTTTTTTTATGGGCTACTAGCAAACATCTGAAACAATTCAGATTGTGAAACAAAACCCAGTGGCAGAAACCATTTGTACCTGCTCAAGTTGATTTATTGCCTCTTCTAGTGGCAGTGGTCTATGCTGCTTTTTTCTTTTTTTTTTTTTGTTTTTTCTTTTACAGATAATAGAATCCAACAAAACAAACTAGAACAAAGCCAATCAAAACAAAGCTGCAAAACTGGTGCAGAACTTCAAAGCAGGATACTAGGGAAACAACAATGGCTACCATAGTATATCTTGTTATCTTTATAATAGTTGTCCATTCCATCAGGTATAGTAAAATCAGAAACTGAATTACAAAACAGAATAAAACCAACCAAAACAGAACATTGAATAAAGCAAAACAATTAATTAGAACAAAACAGTGAGAACAATGTTGGATTTCAAGGACAAATAGAAGGAAATCCTCCATATTTGCTATATTGCATACTGTCATCCTCCCAATAGATGCTCAGACTGCTGGTCCCAGGCCTGAAAAGTCAACCAACCAATACAAGGATTTAGTTGCTTTTGTACCTCAGTTGCTATCAACTCAGCCTGTCTGCTGAACCAGCCAGTAGCTTATCGGGGCTGGGGCAGGTACACTCAAGGGAGCCGCTATCTGACTTTTCTTGGGTCCTGCATGGCTTGCGCAGTTTACCAGAAAGGCTGGCTAGTGGCTTCTTGGTGGGCTCCTCGCAGTCCCAGCAGGCTGACCCTCAACAGGCACTGACTTTGCTCTTCCTGGACCCCGTATTCTGCTGTTGTTTTATTAGCCTTTCTCACCTACCGTATCTAACTGCTTCTCTTTCATCCACACCCGTTCAAATCTGTAGTTGTAGGTCACTGCAATCTATAGCTGTAAGTCACTCTTGTCCTGTTTCCTATCCCTGCTGTTTCAATGTCACCCTCTCTGAAATCAAATACATTTATGATTAATTAATTACCCAGTTGGCAGCTCTGTCATACACTACTTTTAATTTTTTGTTATTTTTGTCCATGTCTTCTGTTAAAGATGAAACTTCTCTGGAAAAAAGACATTCAATTTGTAGTTCAACGCCTCATTATACGTTATGGTTTGGATGTGAAGTGTCACTACAAGGGTCCTGTGCTGAAGTCTTGATCCCCAAAACAGCAGTGTGCTGAGGTGAGGTGGGGCTTTGGAAGATGACTGGGCTATGATGACCGGTGAATTAACCCACTGATGGATTCATATTTTACTGGTATTTTGGAAATTTATGAAATGGGATCTCCTTGAAAGGAATGGGTCATGGAAATGTGACCGCAGCTCCTTCCTCTGTGGCATGTTCCCTCTCTCTCTCTTTCTCTCTTTCTGCCTCTGTCTCGTTGTCTCTCTCTCTGTGTCTGTCTCTGTCTCTCTCACACAAATGCACTCAGACACACACATGCTCACTCCCATTCCCTGCATCCTGAGTGCCACGAGTGAGTGTGTAGCTTTCCTCTTCTACACCTTTTTGTCTTGCCTCAGGCCCAAAAGCAGTAGAACCCCCTGACTGTGGACTGAAATCTCTGAAACCGTGAGTAAAAATAAGCCTTTTTCCCTTTAACTTGTTTTATTTAGTTATTTTTTCACAGCAATGGATGGAGAACTGACCAATATATTATGTAATAATTTGGAAGTGTTAAGTAAATCCTCTAACATTATAACATTGTGAGTTATTACACATTCTAGATATTCAAAAATTATCTTAGTGTAGTATGTATTAAAGATATATATAAACCGAGTGATTTGTTATATTAAAATGCCTCCATTTCAATAAATACCCTTTTAAGACTTTCACTGTGATTTCTTAACATATAAACACAAAATTGTGGATTCAGCAAAAGAATTCATATTTCATACTGTATCTCTAGAAATCAAACTATGCTTTATTTCTCAAAGTAAAACAATGGTATGTGTTTGCATTCCATGTTAAATTGAGGAAAATGAGTGTGCAAATTGCTTTTGTTTATAAAATACAGCTGTGCGTCTGTTTAGTTTTAGAGGCAGTTTAAACTGGATTGACCATTCTGCCTTCAGAATTCTGAGGTTGCTTACCATTCAAAATGTTGGTATTTTTCCTAACTGGATGTTTTATAGTCATCAGTGTCATTTTTCAAATTATGAAAAAGTTGATACTCTCGAAAAACTATTAAAATTATCCAATGATAGATATTCACATAAATATTACCCACAGTTAACATAAATGAAGATTTTGCAGAATTTACTCTCACTTGGAAAAAGTTTAGTAAATACTTTCATTGTTATATAACTATTAACTTAGAAATATTGGTCATAATGTTTAGGCAGAAAAGATGAAGCCTACGGAAATTATTAGACAAAAGAGATGCACAGAATTGTATGACTTTCTATCCTTTAAAATCTGAAAGTGAGTTTTTATGCCAAAGGCATGCTCCTCAGTTCATGACATATCATTGTTTATAGATTCTCTTTCATTTAATGTATTTTTTCTTATCATAACATTGACAATGATGGACTGCAAACGACTGTAAATACTTAGAAAACTCCCTCTTTGAAAGATGGGGTGAACGTCCTCAGACCTTGGATCTGAGTTGGCCCATTAACAGCTATGTCATTATGTCATTCCAGCTATGAGGAAAACGTTGCTATATGAACATCAGGGCTGATCTTCAAGAGTCTGGGCAATGCTATTTTGCTCTAATAATTCGACCATCTTTATAAAGAAATCAAGCACATAGGTCCTGCAGGTACAGTAGAGACAGAAAGGTCCCTGGTCAACCAGCCCACAGGATGTCTGCAGTGTCCCCGTTGTAGGAAAGGCGAGGTCTTCGATACAACAGATCAATTTTGCTAGCACTGAGATACTATCAAATAAGTCCTAATGCCACCCATTCAGCAAGGTATCCCCTACTCAAGCCATGATTAAATTCCTCACCTATGGATTTCTGAGAAAAATGCATATTTATCTTTTAAACACTAAATTGTGATGTAGCTTCTTACTTATCCAAAGGTAAAAAGGAACAGCTATATATTGTGTTTAATTCGCACCTTTTAAAAATGTGTGTTCTTACAAAATATTTTTAGGGGCCATTTTGATTTATTTAAACATTATTATAAAATATATCTCATTCTCTTTTCAAATAAAAATAATGTTTTTGAGATAAATCTATTTCACAGTGTATACAAATATCTATTGCTTCTCTTTTTTGTATAAAATTCACTTGTGTTCATCTACACATTTTATTTATTTGTTCTATCAGTGATGGACATTCAAGCTGCCTCCAACTGCTGAGTAATACACTGAACATCCTGAAAAATTCCTTTTAACTGTGTGTATGAGAATTTCTTTGTGTTTTGGCTATGCTTATGATTTATTGGCCTAATGATGAATATCTCTCTAACACAGCTGTCTAGTCTACCTTCCAGTAGCAATGTACAGGACTCCGACATGACTAATTACCTCAAATAATTGAAATTATCCATCTTTCTCATTTTTCTGTATAATAGTTAAAGATGAGATCTACATTTAGTATGTATTTTTGTGACTTCATTTTGATCTGTACTTTTTGTGAACATTGGCCTTTTGAATTCCTTGATTATAAATTATATTGATTATTAAGATAATATGGGTATGTACCAATTCCCCAAGATAAGTATAATTATTATGTATCACAAATGTTAAGGAATGAAATAAAATAAATTACAGAA
Organism: Dolichotis patagonum; assembly: GCA_004027295.1. NCBI lineage: Eukaryota > Metazoa > Chordata > Mammalia > Rodentia > Caviidae > Dolichotis > Dolichotis patagonum. The sequence continues at coordinate 21,041 of PVJX010023843.1, read as the reverse complement.
AAAATACAAATTACTTTGATTATAAGTTATAGTCATAGCCACTTTTAAATTGGTACTACTATCCTCTTCTTGTTATTTTTCAGAATTTCCCTATGTACTTGAGAGATTAATCCAATGTTTGTTTAAAATATTACAAAAATATTAGCTCATTCTTTCATTGATATATTAATTCCTTTCAATGGTGTCTTTTTATATTCTTATTTTAATCTAATTAAATTATTCAATTTCTTGCCTTGCATACTTTTCAAAAAATGTGTTATGATTTTTTTCATTTTTATTGAGGTATAATTTATGTATAAAAATTGTAGATATTTAAGTTGTATAGCATGATGTTTTAAGAAGCACAAATTTCACATTGTGGAATTATTAACACATTCTTACCAATTAATTTAATTACATTGTTCAAAGCATTTTTCTACCTATTTTATGGTCCTATAGTTTTTATCCATCATTGTGTTAGGATGATATAACACATTTATTAATTTTCATGTGTTGACTCATTCAAGTATTCTAGGGATGAATTCCATTTGATTATAAACATGTGATCCTTTAATGTGCTGTTTAATTCAGTTTGCTAGTGTTTCATTGAAGATTTTTGCACTAATATTTTCAAGATTATTGACCTGCAATTTTTTTAATCAGCTTAGGTGTAATACTGGCCAAAAATAAGTTTAGAAGTATTCCTTCCTCTTTAATATTTCATAAAGTTTTGAGAAGGATTAAAATTATATCTTTAAATGTTTACTTTTAAAAATGAATTTACTTTTGAAGGTATCAGATGCTGTACTTTCTTTGATAGGAAGCATTTAATACCTGATTCAAACTCATTATCAACCCATTCAAAGTTTACAAGTTTCCATGTTTTGATCATGGGATACTGTACGTTTCTGGGAATTTATCCCCTGGTTTTCTAGGTCATTCAGTTTCTCAGCATATAGCTTTTCATGTAGTGATGCGTGGAGTTTGGAACTTTGTGTTATCAAATGTAAGGTCTCATCTTTTATTTATAATTTTATTTTTGTCTTATCTATTTTCCTTAATCCTGGTAAATTTATCAATTCTTAAATATTTTAAAAAATCTTAATTTCATTAATAGTTTCTGTTTTTGTTCAATTACTATTTTAGTTAATTTATTTGATCTGTGTTTTTCTTGCTTTCTGTTAATCCTACACTTCTTTTTACTAGTTATTTTGGCTTTTTGGCAAAAAGTTAGGCTTTTTGCTTATGCTCACTACATTTTTTCATAATATACATGTATATTGCTATAAACTTTCATTTTCAAACTGCTTTTCTTGTATGCCATATGTTTGAAATTTTGTTTCCACTTGCATTTATCAAAATATTTTAAAATTTCCTTTTGATTTCCTCTTTGACTCATTAGTTGTTCAAGAGTGTGTTGCTTAATTTTCTATGTATTTATTAATTTTCTAATATTCTTCTTGTTATTTTATGCCATTATAGTTGGAAAAGATAACTCAATAGGAATTCACTCTTGTCAAATATATTATGTCTTTTGAGAACTAACATACTGTCATGGGGATGTTTTGTATACAACTGAGAATTCTGCTGCTGGTGAATGGGATGTTCTTTACATATCTCTTTGGATCTCTTGTTCTATAATGTTACTCAAGTTCATTTTCTTCTAATAGATTTTTTGCCTGTATGACTGATCTTTTGCTTGAAGTGCAATATTGAAATATTTTATCTTGTATTGCTGTCTTCAGCTCAATTAATATTTGTCTTATATAGTTAGGTTCTCTAATGTTAGTTGCATAAATATTTAAGATTATTATATCCTTTTGAGGAATCAGTCCCTTTAACATTATAATTTCTTTGTCTCTTGAGAGAAGTTTTGACTATTTTGTCTGTATATTTTGACTGTACATTTGCATACATTTATATATATATTAGGTTATCTATATCTATATCTATATCTATATCTATATCTATATAACTACCCAACTTTCTTTTGGTTTCCATTTTTCTGTAATATCTTTTTCTATTCTTTTACTTTCAGACAATGTTTTTACTTAAAACTAACACGAGTCTCTTTTAGGCAATATATTATTGGATCTTTTTTTTTTGTAACCTGTTAGCCAGTTTTTGTCTTTTGATCGGAAAATTTAATCCATTTACAGTTAAAGCAATTGCAGACAAGGAAGGACTTACTGCCAGTTTGTTAATTATTGCTTTATTGTTTTGTGTCACTCTTGTTCTCTTCTCTTGATGTTGTTCTTGGTGTTTGATTTTCTAGAGTGATATGTTTTGGTACCTTTATCTTTTTTGTGTGTATGTATCTACTAACATGTTTTTTTCTTTGTGATTATCATGAGGCTAAAATATCTTATAACTATATTCTATTCTGTGTTATTTTACTTCATCCCAGTGCTTGTTTATTTTTCATTTTGAGGCACAATTTCATCAAGTTGCCCAAGATGACCTTAAACTTGTAATCATCTTGCATCAGTCTCTTGAGGAACTGGATTACAAGTTTGTGCCACCATACCAAGCTATGATAGTCTATTTTAAATTAATAACAATTTAAATTTAATTAAATTTCAGAATCTCTGCAGATGTGTAAGAATTGTCTTGGCTAACACGTCTCATCTTTTGGTCCACCCACCGGGCAAAGATCCCCAAGGAGTAGTTCATCTTATTTTTTGAGACAAGGTTTCACTGTGTAGTTTAGGCTGGCCTTGAACTCATGGCAATCCTCCTGTCTCAGTCTCCCAAGTGCTGGGATTACAGGTATGTTCCACCACACCTGGCTTAGTTGATCTTCTGATAGGGGATTCAGAAGCTCCTAGAGAGGTGAGTAGAAATATGCAAACACACCATCATACATATTGTCATTTCTGCCTATATTCCACTGGCCAAAGGATATCATTTAATGTAGTCCAGTATCAATGCAACAGAAAGTATACTTTTCCCATACAGGTGGTTCCATGTGAGTGAAAATTTTCTGAATAGTTGTTGAATCTGCCACATCTCACCAATTTACTTTTCAAATGTCCAAGAAGAATTGATATCATTTGACTATCAATTTAATATAAAAGTCAGCTGAGGGAAAGTTCTTGATTACAATGATGCAAATTTCTGAATTTTATATGTATAATCACATGCATTAATTTAAACTAATTAATGTTTTGCTTTATTCACAAAGATAGTTTTATCTATTAATATTTTTGAACCCTGAGGTAGTTTAGACTATAGAAAAGAAAATTTTATGAACCAGCCAGTTGTTAATTGTGATCTAGTTCATATGATTAAAATTATTTTAATATTTTAAAATCATTTTACTATAAACAGTATTTAATTTTGTAGATACAACCACACATACACATTTGTGTGTGTGCGTGCATATGTATGTGCGTGTAAATAGAGATCCATCATTTTGACAAGATCTCAAGGGCCCAAGGCTTTATAAATTCACTGTTAAGCAACTTAATAGACACAAATATGTCATGTTTCCAGGAGTTTCAACTAGTGTACATATTGATTGCTAGTTATAAAATAAGTACTATATGTTAAAGTGAAATAACCTAGGTAGATCAGAATCTTAGCCCAATTAAAACAGCAATTTTTTTTTATATTTAGTGTAATAAAAATAAATCTTTTTGTAGTAAGTCATATTAGTAGACAAGTTCTTCTGTTGCATATCTAATATGCAGTTGCATTGTGAATACTCTTTCATAAGAAATTAAGTGTAAGGAACTTTTTACTAGTACGTGTTTAGTAAATTTATATTCCTTGTGTGGAGTTGGCACATGTAAATAACATATCTTCATTCTTTTTCTCTTTTCCAGTTGAAGACTTAAAAATTTTATATTTCTTTTTTGTTTTTGCTTCCAGGCTTAGACCCAGGAGCATTTAGCCACATTTCCAATCTTCATTTCTTTATTCTGAGATGCAGTCTCACTGCGTTGTTCAGGCTGGCCTTGAAATTGTGGTCTTTCTGCCTTAGACTCCCAGGCATGTGCCAACACACCCAGTATGTATGAGTTATTTAATTTGATAAATTAGTTGAACCAAATTCTTCAGTGTACTTATTTATTGTTCCTACTTTGAACATTAAGACAATTAATTTACTTGGCAATATATTAGTATTTAAAGACTTTGGCTAGAAAATAATCTGTCTTGTTATTGAATTTCTATTTACTTTATTTATCCTTGTAAACAGGCAGAGCTGAACTTGAGGCTTTTGGAAAAACTCTAGTCTCAAAGATACCTTTGGCAATATTTTGCCATATATTTGATAGAGCATTTAGAAGTCTTTAATAAAATGTATATGTATGTATAAAATCAGTAAAATTGTTCAAATGGCACTAAATAATACATTCATGTACAGAAGAGCCGTATGAAACACCATAAACCAGTAACAAATAATTCTAGAAATATCAGTACAGTCTTGAACAATAAGAATAAAAATAATCTGCCATGAAGTGTCAACTGATTTTAAGACATAATTTGAGAAAAATTAGAAATGTGAATCCACATGTTTTCAAAAAAATGAAGTATGAATAAAAGCATAAATTCTGGAAATTCAATTACCTTATTGATAGTAATCTTAGATTGCCAGTTTCAAAGTGCCCCAGAACCTTTCCTGACATTGAGATTTTCTACTTCAAAAGCCGCCTCTGCTATGACAGAGAGATAACATGCCTGCCACTGTACCCATAAACGGGAGAAATTGTGAACATGTGACCCAAGCATTAAAGCTTTTAACTTTCTGGAGGTCATAGTCTCTAACAGTATGACAAGAGAAAAAATACCCCTTTCCATTGTGGTATCTTTCAAATGTATTGATGATTCATTATGGTTTAGACTTGATTTCATATCTGTTTTATACTTTTTTAAAAAGCAGAGAATAGAGTATTATCCTGTTAATTATTGTTATTGGTTTTCATTTTTCCTAAGAAGGGTGATGCTTGATGGCAAAGAATATCAGTTATGCTAGTGACAAATTGGTTATTCATCTATTGAATGAGAAAAAGTATTTTACTATAGATTGAAGAGTAAGTTTTAGATTGCCTCTGGGTTAATTCTTTGCTGCAGTATTCCTCCTTTATGTTTCTGCAGGATTTAATACCAGATTATAATTAAGAAGATAATAAACAATCCCTTCCCATTTCGAAAAAAGAGAACATAGCTTCAGACTTTTACTGAGTCACGACAGATGATAGCAAGCCCTAAGATTTAATTTCTCTTCCCATGGAAATCCATGTCTGTAATTCTTAGCTACCTCTGGATCATTGCCATTGTGTAGTTCGTCAGCAACATCCCAACAGAATATTAAATTATAGTGTTCCAGTTTTACCATTATTGGCAGGATTAGAAATAAGATAGTATAAATTCACTAAATGGGAGTTTTAAACATAGAACCAATTCTATAGATTGTTTGCAAAAAGATCCGTTAAATTCCCACAGTAGTGTTGTTTATTGTGCTTAATATTATATGCCTTATGAATAACTGTGCTTTCTTTCCTTTCACTTAGAAGAAATTCAAACCCAAACTGGCTCTGCTTCAATACTTCAAGAGGAATGTTCCCAAATGGAATATAAATTGAATTACTGTCAGAAATAAAATCACTTAGCTGCCATCACAAGTTGAGGTTGTAAAGAATAAAACGTTCTAATCAGTGTGTGTGTGTGTGTGTGTGTGTGCATATATATGTTTTCTACTTTTCTTTCCCACTGAAGTACCAGAGAGAAGAATAATAAAATTTCTGGCTGAACTCCAAAATTCACCTGGAATTTCACTTTTGCTGAAATGGAAGATTATTAGTTTTATCTTCGTCTCTGATTTTGACAGTGAGAACTACCATATCTCTGTGTGGCGATACTAGATTTTTCTGTATCCACCAATTTCTTCAGCTCTAGCATAGTACATATTACAGATTTATAACATGAACTTATGTGAAATATTTTAGAATGCACATAACTTCAAATATACCTACTTTTACATTCTTTTTACATACTTACATGAGCAACTATTCCATTTTGGATCACAAACTCCACTTAAACATCTGCTATTCCAGAATTTGGGGAATACGGATTCTGCCACACATTAGGTATCTCTGTGTTTTATTTGAAGTCGTAAGATTATTCTTGAATAAACCTTTATATTTGTAATGGTTGGAGATTTCTTCCTACTGCGTTCCCTGGAAGGTATTATATCTAATCTTTCTCATCCTCTGTTTTGGAGAAAGATTCAGAACATTTAGAAGAGGCTATAAAACTCCCATCCAGTTGTTACTGGTGTAATTGCTTGAACTTTTCAAATCACCAGTGTCTATAAAAACATTCTCAAGAGAAATAAGTCTTTAATTCTCAGATTTGACTTCAAATGTGTCTAGCTTCATTAGTTTTGTGCATGTTTTTCCTACTTCACTTTCTAGGTAATGAATTACTTACAAATATAGTGCCAAATTGTTCTATTAAATACTTAATAAGCTTAGAAAGTAGGTGTACCTGTGGGTTTTTTGATTTTTATTAGTACATGTTTGCAGTACTTAATGATTATATTCACTGTAGAGAACTGGTATGTACATAACACATTTCAATTCTTTTTCCCCCTTTTCTCTATTTCTTTTATTTTTTCAGCATCAGATTCATGGAACTGTGTTTTATTCTTTTATATATTTTTCCTTTTTAGCATATACATATGCCACTTCAAAACCAGCAAGTGTATAGAACATACGCATTTCCAAGGAACTGGTTATGTTGCTTTTCATCAAGCAAAACAGAGTGAAATCTAAAATACAAAATGTAAAAATTTGTATATTTTCCCCGTATACTTAAGCCTTTAGAAACTGTACATTGTCTCTTTTGTATTTTTGATGAGTAACTTGAGTAAAACTAAATAGTGTAATTGAACCATAACTTTTCTCTCTTACTGTGCACAACCATACTAACAAATACTGGATGATATTTTCAACTCGGAGGTGAAATTAAAGAACCAGAGCTCATGCATTTTTTTTTTTTACTTCATTGTGATAAAACTGCACCTGTAAATCCCTCTTGGATATTCAGGTTCTACATTGCTGTACTTTCTCTTGTAGGGATTATTTTGTTTCTCTGCTTATTTCATTTTTAAGGTAAATCAGAAGTCTTCAGATTCTTCATTTCAATGTTCTTGCCACCAACTCCTTACTTTTCCGGGGTATCTTCCATCCTTTGTGATCTTAACTAAAACCAGAAAGGACATTAGATTGTTGGCGGAGTTCTGTTATTCACTTAAAATTCCACATTAGCCGAAGTGGAAGATTAGTTTTATGTTTGCTATTATTTCAAGGGATTTTTCTACTCCTGTTAAGTTGTTAAATTTGTGTCATATAGTTGTTCATAATATTATCTTATTATCCTTTTAATAATTGTTGAATGTGTACTTATACTCTCTTTTTATCCCCTGAGGTTTTTGTTTTCCTTAATTTCCTTGAAATCATAGAATAAACTTTTCCTTAATTTCCATGTAATCACTGATGAACTTTTATTAATATTAATAATTGCTTCACAGAGTGATCTTTGGTTTCATTCATTTTCTGTCTTTTATTTTCCAATCAATTTCTGTTACTATTTTTATTATTTCTTTTCTTCTGCTTCCTTTGGTTTTAATTTTCTCTTTCATTAGTTTCCTAAATTGGAAGCTTAAGCTAGTGATAGCATTTGATTTTGCTACTGGTAAGGCTTTTTTTGGTACTGAAAAGTTCACTTAAGCCTTGCTTTAGATGAAAACAACAACTTTTAATGTTGTATTCTAAATTTCATTCTACTCAAAATATTTTATAATTATCTTGTGGTTTCAGTTTTGAGAGATAATTTATTTGTACGTATGTGGTTTAATCTCCAAATTTTCAGAGATTTTTCCAAATGTCCTTTATTGATTTCAAATTTATTTATTTTTAATTTTTTTTTTAAAGCAAAACAGAAAAAAAGGATAGAAATGATACAGACTGGGGATTTAGCTCAGCGGCAAAAGCAC
>PVJX010023843.1:0-12960 GCA_004027295.1 Dolichotis patagonum | reverse complement strand
TTACACATTTAAGACATTCATATCTTGAGAATTGATACTTTTAGCACTGTATGACTTCTGCTCATCTTGTAAGATCATATGAATTTTGTTTATCAGCTTTCTATTGATGGTGTTTTCATGTTACAATTATAAAATTCTATTGTAACCCATGTCTTCACACTTAAAATAAATTCTCGATGGTTAAATTTTATTTTTTCATCAAAACTGATATCTGTGTTTTAGTTACTATGTTTAGATTATTTATAAATAATATCTTAATTTCCATTTCTTCTCTGTTATCTTTATTTTTTCTTTTAGGCTACTTCCATATCTTTAGGGTTCTACTTTATCTATACTAATTACTATTTACATGATTTTAAAAGTATTTTTAGTGATTGTGTTCTGGTTCAAAATATATATCTGTAATCAAAGTACACATTTTTATCATGTTATATAGCTTCATGTGTAGTAAAAGATTCTTACAACAAAATACTCCCAATACTTCTTTCCATTCTTCACTATTATTGTATATACTACAGTTTTACATGTGCTATCACATAGAAATATCCTATGAAGTATTTGTTTAGACAGTAACTTTCCCTTAAAAATCAAAAGCAATTTTTAAATTACCTTCAGCCCATTTTCATTCCAAGCTTATTACTTCATTAGATCCAATTTTTAATTTCTGTCATATTGCTTTGCCTGAATAACTTCTTTTAACATTACTTGTAGCATAGGATAGTCCTGCTCATAGTTTCTGCTTTTGTTTGAGAAATTCAATTTTTCATTTTGAAACATTTTTTATTATGTGTAGATTTTTGAATTGAAAATTTGTTCTTTGTCATTATTTTAAAGATGTCACTTCAATATGTTCTATCTTACATAGATTCTGCTATAAGATATTCTATAATGCTATATATGATATTTTCTCCTGATTACTTTAAAATTTTCTTGCTACTTTTGATTCAGAGAGAATATACCTAGATTGTATGTGTGTGTGTTGGTGGGGGGTACTTGTTTTAATAGTTATTCTATTTGTATCTTGGGATCCTGTGACCTATAGTATAATGTCTGTCATTAATTCTCAGCCAGAAGTTTTTCAATCTCTGTCTTCTGTGTTGTATCTTTTTCTGGAATTTCAAACATGTGTGTTAGGCCACTTGTTCTGCCACAGTTCATTGGCGCTCCCTTCTGTTTTTATACTTTTTCCTTTGCGTTTCATGCCGTGTCAATATATTGAATATCTCTGAGTTTATGGACTCAGCTGTGATGATCTACTGTGGAGCCATCCCAGGCACTTCGTACTGGTTTTTAGTCCTGTGTTTCCGTTCAATTTATTCTCACAGTCTGTGATAAAATCACCTTTATGATCATCCATATCTTTTCTACTACAAATCTTAACCCATTAACAACTAATAACTTTCTATGTTTAATACTTCTAATATCTATTCCATAACTGTTTCCAACTCTCCTGTTGACTTTGTTTTTATATTGCTTATTTCTTGTCTCATTTAGTAAAAAATCAGATATTTTGTGTAGGATAGTAGACACTGAAGTCAATAACTTATATGTTTAGATTTGAGTTTGCCTGTCTTTTCCAGGCCTTTGTAAAAGGATTTTGTAAATCTAATCAGTAGTCAAGGCATTTCTTGTTCATTATGGTTTTTTTTTGGTAGGTTTATCCTTAGTGCACAGCACGCTTTACATTCCTCTGGCATTGCCTTTCCTTTGACAGAGTGGCTGGTATGTCTAAAGTTTTCCTTAATGTCTCCACTTCAAATACACTTTACACATCCCCTTAGATACAAATTCATAGGTAGTCAGACAAGGGCAGACCCTTGAGAGAGTCAGTGCAAAGGACAAGAACACACCAAAATTATGTTGCAGGCCAGGCCTCAGGATAAAGATACAGTAACCAGCCTACAGCCTTCCTAGGGATCAACAGTAACTTGAGATTGTATCGTGATTGGTATCCCCTGGTTCAGTGAGGTCTAGTGACACATCAGTCACCCAGTTAAGTGACCAGAGAATCTGGACCCATCTCTTCCCCTAAATGCCTTTGTTCTCTCCATGTATCCTTGCTATATGACTTTCTTCCCTACGGCGTCAGTATTAGCCAAATGACTAAACTTGTAACCCCATAGATTGATTGCAGTTTGACCCATGTTGTGACTTTGCTGTATAAACTACCCCTGACCAAGGGCCTCAGTGGCAACCCACTTTCAGGACCCCTTCTGACCCCCAGGAAGTCTCTCTTACTATATCTGTCCTACTCTTAATGCCACTGTTTCTTAGAACTCACTGATTTCAGGGAACATGAACTTGATACATCTCACACCTAGCAAGCTGGGAGTTCTGTTTCTCCTGTGTCACTCTGAGTGCTCTGACCCCTCTCCCAGCAGGAAGCCACTACTCCTTAATCCTTGACACTTTGTGAGGAAAGTGTGTGAGTGGTGATGGGAGGTTGCTCTTGAATGTTAGCACTGGATCTTTTTTTTTTTTTTCAATTTTATTTAAAGAGAAAAAACAGAAAACAACCAAACAAAACAGAAAAAGGGTAGCAACAATACAGAATTCCAAAGGCAAAAAATAAAAGAACAACAACAAAACAAAAACAAAAACACTAAGAAATCTACCACTTGGTAAGTTACATACTGTAATCCTTGGAAATAGTTGTTCAAGTTACAAAATTAAAGCATACAAAGTAGACATTCAGTGAGACTGTTAACAGTTCTGCTCAACAGTCTAACAAAAACAGTAATGTGGTCATCTATCTTACACACTTAAATATACATGCAATTATATGCTTTAGAGCACTTTCTCCCCCCATATATATATTTTAAATTTTATTTTAAGGGGGGGGTAAAATTAAACACAACAAAACAGAATAGTACAGGACATAAGAAAGCATAAATTTCAAAGCTAGACAGCCCAAGATCTTTACTATCTGTCATATTGTCTCACGTTCTCTACCAAATGGTTGTCCATATCTTTGCATATGGGGAGCTCATACTAAATAACATATCAATCTTTTCACAAGATGTGTAGTTTACTGGCTCCCACTTGCTAAGGGGGGGAGGGACACGGGACAAGGGACAGGACGACATGGGATGTTCGATTCTCAGCTCGTGCCTCACATCCACCCCCCAGATAGGGGAGAAGCTCCTTGTTCTCCCAGCACCCCGAGTCAACCACACAGTGCAGGTCCTGATGAGCCAGGGTCTCTCTCCTTCAGGCCACTGAAAGTCTGCCACACTCTCAGCCGCCCCCCAGCGAGGGGTGGTGCTCCTTGTTTTCCCAGCACCCCAAGTCAACCACACAGTACAGGTCCCAATGCGCCAGGGTCTCTTTCCTTCAGGCTGCTGAAAGTCTGCCACACTCACAGCTGCCCCCAGAGAGGGAAGGGGCTCCTTGAGGGTCAGCCTTTTCGTGATTCTGCCTCTCCTAGACTGCAAGTATTGGCTCAGTATATTTTTCTACCTCGCTCCCAGGGACAAGCAGTATTTTATTCTTTTCTTCCCCAAAGTGCAATGGACTTTTACTAGGGGCCTAAGGAAACAGTTACTTGTTTTTATTTTTATTTTCCCTTTGCCCTGGTGGTTTTGATTTAGGGGTTTGTTTGTTTTTTCTATAGCAGGTACAGAAAAGTTATAGGTGGGCACTGTGACTTTCCCACAGTGGCTGCTTGTCCACTCTTCCAAGCCTGAATCTTAGCCAGTTGTCGTGTCCAGTGTGATCCATGGTGGTTGAGTGGGTACAAATTCCTCTTGTATCTGCAGCCTTCAGGAGTTCAATATTCTCTCAAGCACTCACATTTTGCCATTAGTCTCTGTTTAAGTTTTATTTTTCACTGAATATTTATTTATTTATTTATTTAGCTTTGTGCACTGGGAATGAACCCATGAGTACTTTACTATTGAGCTGTGTCCCCAGCCATTTTTATTTTATTTATTTATTTTTATTTTTTAAACACCAAGCATGTTTATTAGAAAAGAAGAAAGTTATGAAATATCCTTATATCTTCAGAAATTAAAAATAAAACAATAAAACCAAAAATGAATAGAAGAAAATAATAAAGATCAGAAAATAAAATACCTTATCAAAATACCAACATCATTTTTCATAAAGATTAACATTTGATTCCTACATTTCTGGAGAAATATGAAACTCAGAATAGCCCAAACAACTTTGATAAAGGAACGAGATTAGAGCTCCAATCCTTCCCAATCCCACAATTTATCACAAAATTTCACCAATCATGGCAAAATGGCATTGATATCAAGACAGACAACTTCAATTTTTGGAGACAGGATCTTCCTAGGTTGCAAGGCTGACCTTAATTTATGAAATTCCCTCCTCAGTCTGCTGACTAGTTGGGTTACAGTGCATTAGTGAATTATCATTGGTGTCCAGTGGCATCCTTTCTAGGAAAGTATGTGATCATGTCTCACTACTTGAGGCATTTGTATTTCCTCAATTTTGGTTTAATATTATCTCAGCTGTTTGATGAGTCTGAGAAAAATCATGAATTACAAAATTATATGTTATTTTTGCTGCAATGTTTGGATTGTGTCTAACTTTCTAAATCTTTAGATCATAAGTCAAAATCAAATTTAAAAATTTAAATCAATTCTTTTCTCATAAAAAAAGAAATCCCTCTTTGCATTTCAAACTCTTCCTCATTTTGACTATAACAATGCCTTCAATTTACTTAGTATTAACCCATGACAGGAATTTTATACAAAACATCTCTTTTAGTTAGTTTTAATACTATGATTTCAGTTTGTAGAAAAAAAACTTTATCAAATGTCATAATAAGTTTCTGTACTATTTTCTCATTCTAATTGTATGTTCCAAAAATCATCTTTGAAGACTAAAATTATAAAAGAATGTGAAGATGTATTTCTGGTTTCAAAGCACATGAATAAAAATTTCCACTAATGAATAATGTCCTAAATTTTGTGCATAACATATGTAATCTTAACATGCCAAAGGAAATGTAAGTCAAGTGTATATGATGTTTTCCCAAACTACTATATGTGGGGTCATTCAGCCCTCGCCTAATTTATAAATTTGTTTTAATTAACATTTTAAAAAAATATGTTTTCTTGACAATATAATTTTAAATACCAACTCTTTGAATAATAAAACACATTTCTCTTTAAGATACTTAGTTTATTCTTTACAATAAAACAAATTATATGAACTGTAAACAGTAGACTAAGAATTTTAAAGAGAAATATGTCTTGTTATTCAAAGACTTGAAATTAAAAATTATATAAGAAAATCTTTGAAAAAATACTAATCCATATTAGTGTTTCACAATTTATTTTATTGGAATCCACATGAAGTCTAAAATAAGCTTTAGGGCATTCAGAAGAATTTGATGGGTAAATACATTCACAAGGGTCAGAGTTCTTTATAGTACAAATTATTTTTTGCTTAGCTAAGGTTAATAAGCTTCAAAAAATAGCTTTTTGCTGGAGAGTTGTTTTTACTTACAGGGAAAGTCAAAAATTCATTATGCTTCTACATCTAATAGTGCCTTGAGATATGATTTTTTTTTTAACACACAGGGAAAATACTGGAGCTACTTCAAATTATTTTAATAGCATAATGTTGTTTTATGCATTCCTTTGCCTGTTGGAACAGTATAGCAGTTTTGTTTTATTTTGCTTCATTTTGTAGCTTTTCTAAAAGGACTCTCACCCAGGTAGATGAATATATGAGCAAGCAGGTATGAGATATAATTCCATTATCCCAACAATCCCTGTAAATTCTCATTCGGTATAACAGAAAGGAAGAGAGAAAAACTGCTTTTTTCCTAGTCAGCTTTAGATTTTTAATGTAACCTAATTTGGCATAAATATCAGAACTGCTTTTTATGACACAGAATTCTCAGTTTTATTTACTTCTTTGACTGTCTGATTTCAGCAGATTATAACTTCAGTTATTGCTTCTCCTTTCCTTCTTTCTCCTTTCCCTTTGAGACTGGTTAGTTTTTTTTTTTTTTTTTTTTTTTTTTTTTTGTATCATAGTTAGTACTTGGTGTAGTTCAAGTTCACCAGGAGCAGATTCTGAGACAGAGGTGACTGTAGAGAGAAATTTTCAGGGCCTGCTCCTGGAACCACACTATGTGGAAACAAAAGGAGGAGCCAGGACTGGGCAAAAGGAAAAGGGTGATGTGTTACAGTCTCGTCAAAGGCCTCAGTGAATCTCACAGAGAAATGGAAAGGTCGAATGGCCCTACAGAGTTGTTACGATTTGGTGCTGGGGTTGGGATTTATATTCCCATGGTGATCAGTCATTTGAGATGAGTTTCTGGGGGGAAGAGAGTGTGCCCTTGAGTGAGGACACTCCCTTTGCTCTTTTTCTGACTAGGACTGGTAATGGCAGAATATTTGCCTGAAATATTGACAGCAGTCTTTTGTTCCAGAAGAAACTGACAGTCACAGCGCTCACAGCAGTATGCCTCTACAGTACGCAGAGTCTCACCTTGAGGCTCCTTGATGCTTTTAATCTTGAGAACCGAATACACAAAAACTAGTACTGCTTTCTCTGTTCTGTTTTCTTTAGATTTCATTGGTTGCATGATGACTTACCTAATGTCACTACTTAGAGACCCATCCCTGAGAAATCTGAGCTCTGTAGCCTGGGTCCTTCCCAGATTGCCTTGCTGCACTTATTTTGTTTGCCACAAAATTGTGCACAGAATTCAGAGGTGCCCAAGTTAATTACCTTGGCTGTAGCATATTTTTCCCTTCCCTTGCTATGTAACAGCAACCCTACCTGCTGTTCAGATCCAATTATTCCTTACAAGTTGGGACTCAACTTCTTGATTTCTGCTCTCTTGTGTATCACAAGGAGCCCAAAATGACCCAGTTGCAATCGATCTTCATGTTAAATGGAACTCTGTGTGTGTGTGTCTGTGTGTGTGTCCTTGATGAAATGCTCTGTTTTGGAAAGAAGATTCTCAAAATCCTTAAAATCCAGAGTTAAATGAATGATAAAGGAAAAACATGCATTCCCAAAGAGTGACACTCACAGTGATCATAGCAGCATCTTGTCTTCCTTGAGATCCTTAGATATTGGTTCCAAGTATTCCATCCACTGAAGACATAACAACATTTAGAAGTCATTGATTTAGCATGTTCTCCACAACTTGAGCATGGCTTCCCATCCTCCCGAATTACCCTCTCTAAGCTGGTGCTCCAGCTGTGTTTTCACCATCTCTTCCCATCATTTTATTAGCTAGAAGCTTCTGGGTAGAATACTATGTGATAGAAGAAATGAGTCCCGTGATGATAGCACACACTTGCACGATCTTTGCTATAGAGTATTATGACACTTTAGGTGGGTTAAAGTGTTTGGGACCTTGGATGGTGCAGTTGTCTGCAAATGCAATCTACAAATGCAAACCTATAAAAGAACAGGTCCAAATGAATCACTGTCACTTCACAAAGGACGAGGATCCCTGTAGTCTCTTTGCCATAGAGCTTATTTACATTGGGCCTTATCATTTTCTATCATTGGTTTCTTGAATATTCAGTACTGGTTATTCTTCATGTACTGCTCTAAATGGAAGCTACCAAAATGCTATTTGGCCCTGTGTAGTGTGCATTTCTGTCACCTTGGCTGTTCCAGTCCTATGACTATTGTTCCCATACAAGAATGAATGAGAGTGGAGATCAGTTGCTGTCCCTGGTTGGTAGTTTTTGCTTACTTGGTTTTTCCATCCCTATCATTTTTCTGCCCATGTGGGTAACCAGGTATGTTGCCTAGCTTTCTACTCATTGGAGTTTTCCCTATAGGTTACGTCTTTCAAGTGCAATCCCTAGCTATTTCCAACTTGCACTCACACATAGAGCCATTCCACGAATCAAGATTGAATCTCGCTTCTCCTGTCAATTGTTTACAGTGACCCCTCATCACTCATTAGGTATAAGAGTAAGTTGCCTATGGGGCCGATTTGGGTGAAATAACTTTCTTTAGCAAAGTAATTCTCCTTAATTTTAGACTATGGATGAATGTCTGCCCTCATCCTCTCAGCTGCTGGGGGATGTCATTCATTCCTTAATGGAGACCTGGTGGTTATAAGATACTTGCAACTAGGGAAGTTAATTTTCCAGAATGGAAAGTTTATTAAGTTCTTCTCCAAGGTGACAGGTATTTTCATGCTTTGTGCCCAAGCACACAAAATTCAAGAGATTAGCAGTGAATAAGTGTCCTCAAATTTTAATTGTACTAACAGAAAGTTGAGGCTTCTCAGTAATTTGTCTATGAGTATTCTTCTTTACCTGAAAATTAAGTACAAACTCCAGTTTCCCTGTGAAAAATTTCTATAAGCATTCTAACTGACAGTTCAAACTAATGTCTTACCTATCTCAATAATTTATTGTATACTTTCAATGTTGTCCAATTTCATCCTCACAAAAAACATAGAAATCAGAATTTTAAATTGTACAGACAAGGAAATTAAAGCTTAGAAAAGTTTGATAAAATTACCAAAGGCTACACATTTTCCTAGTGATAGAACATTGTGCCTAGCACTCTTGTGACTGAAATTTTATTCCTATTATTTTCCATATTTGACAAATATATGGCTGGCTTGGTAGTAGAATCCTGGTCAAACAAATAGTCAAAAATATTTAACTTTAAAGAATAATAAAATAAAATAAATTCGCTTTAAAGAATACCTTGTCCCAAATTATTGATTCACTTACCTTCCTAAGCAAAGTCAATCTGTGCCAGCAGTCTTTTAATAAGATAATATGGAAATTATCTTTCTGAAAAAGGATTAAAAAATGGATTTTTTAAAAATTCCATAGTTCAGTAACTATTTCAAACTTGTGACATTATACAGTGCATCCAAAGTAAATTCCCTCTAGTACTAATAGTCTCTTGAATTACAGAAGAACAATAGAAAAAGCAGAAGTCCTTGCTTCAAATCCCCCAGATCTGAAAAAGAAATGTATTTACTAATAACTTCCTAAGGAGTTAATGCATAGAGGAAGTGAAGAAGCAGACAAAGTTCAGATGACCATTCTCAAACAAGACTGTGAGAACTACAGCTTCAAACAATTATTTCCTTAACTGTTTCACAATTGATGGTAGAATCGCCATCTTGTAATTAATCTTGTATATTCCAAGTCCAGTTTGAGAGCTACTATAGTCAGTGTATAAATCACAAGCAGGTTTCCTTTCCTGGTGTCTAGGTTAGTTCATTAGTTTGTGAGAGCTACCATAGAATTAAGTATTACAAAATGGCTTGTGTAACAACAGAAACTCATTTCTGCATGGTGTTAGTCGATAGAAGGCTAAGATCACATTGTTGGTAAGGCTGTTTTTTTTCTGTGCTCCCTCTGGCTTCTTTATGGCAGTTTTCATGTTCATAAAGTATTCTCTTCCTTATGAATTTTTATGCCCCAATTTCCTTTTCTTAGAGACATACTACTCATACTGGATAAGAGCCCACACTAATAACCTGATTTCAGCTTAATTATCTCTTTATATCCTTTCTATAAATATTATAATTTTCTGAGGTAAAGGGGGTTAGGAATTCAGTGCATGAATTTTAGGGGGATATAATTCAACCTATAACTGGTGGAATCTCTTGCAGAAGTCAAAGTATTGATATACTTTGGTATTGCTGGGTTTTGGTTGGCTTCTGGGCTCCCTGTCATGCCCAGAGGAAAATATTATCTTGTTTTCCAACAATTGCTCTCTGAGATTTCTTACAAATCCTATGCATTTTTTTTTTCACTGATCCCTTCCTTTATTCCCATTAGATTTCTGGATCAGTGAGTTCTCAATCTCAGTTGACTGCTGTCTTGGTTACTTTTCTCATTGCTAAGACAAAATACCCAACACCCAAAGTTAAAGGAGGAAACATTTATTGTAGCTCACAATTTGTAGAATTTTCAGGTCATAGTTGACTGGCTCCAAGACAGGGTCACCTGGCAGAAGGGCACTGCAGAGGAGAAACACTTCACAGGGGTCCAAAGAGAAAAGTAATAAAGTAGAGAAGCAGCAAGCAACAAGCAGTGACCTTTTTTCTGTCCTTACATACTACCCAGGTTGCCCACCCGTAGGGTGGATCACACTCACACCCAGGTTGAGCACCCTTAATTCTAACATCGCACCATGAATCAATCCCAGTGTTGCATCCTGGATCCCAGCATCACGCACTCTACATGCAGAGCCTCCTCTGAAAGGCCCCATCTATGTCTACATGAGGCTTTGGGGGGACGTCTAGATATAAGCCATAACACCTGCCATCTCCTTTAGGAATTTGGGGACATGTTTGAATATTCTGTAGGCTACAGGAAAGCTAAGGATGCTACCTGAGATCTGTGCCTGGAACTGGGCCTTCTTGCCCTTTAGCCCAGGGAACACCCTTGATGCCACGGCTTCCCTGTCCACAGGCATAGGGTCCTCTTTTCTATAAAATCCCCCAACTTTTCTGCTGATTTATTATCCTCTTTTTGAAATAAACCATTGATATAGTCTCCTTTTTAATTGTCTTCTTTTCTGCATTTTCATTTTTCTATGATCTCTAACATTTCCCCCCCTTTCTTTGTAAGGGCAAAGAAGGAATGGGAAAATGAAGAAAAACCTTTCCCTAAATAGATGTTCTCCTGTTTATTTGTGTATTTTAAGTGAAAAACTAAGAATTTTTCTTCCCTTAGACTGGTTTTCCAGAGATATGGTAGCATCATGCTTTTTCATACTGAATAAGAAAGTATCTTAAAGGATAGGACATGGTTTTTTAAAAAAAATAGAGTAATATTTCTCAGTGGCATACTTTTATATGATGACTGTCATATAATTTAGCACTAGCAGTAAAAGGTTCTATTGTCTAATTATAGCCTTCCTAGTAAGAATCTTGGGTACTTTCAGGATTTCCATTTTTTTACACCTTAGAACTCATCCATAAAATGAAGAGGTTGTTGTAGATAATATCTGAAGTCCTTTCCAGCATTAAAATTCTATGATCATGTATTTGTAACAATATATTTAAGTTTTTCTTCAATCTTCTGAAAGGTCACTTACTATAGATACTCTAAAATGAACAGAAATGAGATGCTTATGTTGTTTCAGTTTGTAATTTCATGGCTGCCTGTGGGTTTTTAACCAATATTTGTTTTCATTGTTAGAGTTACAAATGATATATTTGTCTATAACTTTCCAGGCAATTCTACTGCCCTCAAAATGTTTCATGACCTATTATTTAAGAAAAAATAATGATCAGTACACAAAGCTCTGAGTTGTTTTCTCTTCAAGAGAGGCCAGATAAATAAAATTACATGTGACCAATAACTCCAAAATCAGCCTGAAAGTTGTCATAGTTCAAATAGTACCTTATTGAGTTACTTGTTTTAAATGTCCTGGAGACAAGCCCTGCTGTTGTTGACAGTATTTTTGAGAATGTTGACATTCCAGCAGCAGCAGCCATCAATTTGGGGGTAAGTGTTTGGAGTAGGGACCGTGTGGGAGCCTGTAACTCACTCTCTGGGAAGCCTGCTAAACTGGTTGAACCTGATTCTAGTTCTTATGAGGTTTTGAAGGGAAAGCCCAAGTGTCTGCCCCAAGTGAAATGCTGAAGTTGAACTTTAAAGCCTTCAGAAACATACAGAATTATAATTATGATGATGAGTGAAATTCTAAATGGTTTGAAGGCTCATTTCATATAAACGTGTTAAAACCTGACTTGAGTTAAGCCATTTCTCTTGAATACAGCCAGAAAGCCCCACAATGGCAAATTTCTGGGGTCATGTCGAGTATTTCCATCTGCTGGTTAAACAGACAGCAAAATGTCAGTTAGAAATTTGCCCGAGTCTGAAAGTTACTTCTAGAAGCACAGTGGGAAAATGTTTCATATTTAATGGGGTATGTGTTGTCTGGGAGAAAATAGTATGAAAATTTAACAATCACAACAAAATGTTGAGTTTTTGTTTGATTTCTAAAAATAAAATACAATCAAGTGGGCTTTATATCTGTTCACATTGGAAAGTCTGGAAATTGTCAACTTGAAGACTAAGTTAATACATGGCTTGCATCGCTATTGCATGTCTCTGTCCAGCTGACCATTTCATCCAGACGACACAGATCCCCTCTGTCCACCAACACCTCCCTCTTCTGTCTGCTTGACTAACTCCAAGTCATCTCTCAAGATTCATACAGACCGTTGCTTCTGTCAGGTAACAACTTCTCCAAACAGACTTTGCTGTTTATCCAGTGTGTTTTCATAGTGTTTTTTTGTACTCGTTTTGTAATGTGTAACGCATCATGGTATAACAGCTCCTTTTACCTCTCTTCTTTATTAGCCTGGAAACTTATCAGAGGCAACCTGGCATTTCGTGCCTTTCCTTTAATATCTTGAGCATAGTAAACACTCAGAGTGATGACTGAGTGGAAAATGTCTTTCATAGAGGTAATATGCATGTCTGGTCAAAGACCAGTTTGCACATCTGTAGGGAAATAAAACTTCATTGTAGTATATGGCAATTGTAATACTTATCCAAGCTCTTAGGACTGAAAGAGGGGGAACAGAAAAGAGACTTATGGCAGACAAGGTTTCTTCCATTTAAATGTGCTCATAGAGGTGAGTTATAGTGGGAAAATCCCCAAAGCACAATCTTTAATCTTGACATAGACCAAAACAGTGGAACATAACATAAAAGTTGCACACTAAATCCATAAATCTCAGCAAAATTCTTCCTTGTGGATATAATTTTAAAGATTACTGTTTTTCACATTGCTGTCCTTAGGGTGACTATGGAGGTGGTTTAGGGGCCACTTGCGTGGGCTGAGATTGACCATGGATGAACGGGTATCTAGGGCTTCACAATCATTTCCAACAGAGTTCAGCTTTTATGTGTTTCATCTGTTATCTCAGAATTATCTCCCACTAAAAAGCGAGGTACATTTGGCTCACTTTTATACCAAGTGAAAAAACCCTGATTATTTATTTATTTATTT